>LVTN01000055.1:171438-212267 GCA_001649415.1 Musa itinerans | reverse complement strand
CGCCCATTTGAGAAGGCGACCTGCAACATCGAACTTAGATAAAACTAGCCGGAGTGGTTGGTCGGTGATTACCTCCACCGGGTGAGCCTGGAAGTAGGGGCGTAGCTTCCGGGCTGACAACACAAGTGTCAGCGCCAGGTTCTCAATTGGCGGGTATCGCTCCTCGGATCCGTTCAGGACGTGACTGATGTAGTAGATCGGCAGCTGTTCTCCGAAGGCTTCTTTGGTCAGGACGGAACTGACCGCGTGCTGAGAGGCGGCCAGGTATAGGCTAAGCTTCTCCCTAAAAGAGATTGAGGCAAGCCGGGGGAGGTTGGCCAGGTGTTGCTTCACTTGTTCGAAGGCTTCCTCGCACTCCGTTGTCCATTGAAAATTCTTTGGGTTTTTCAGCGCCCGGAAGAAGGGGAGGCAGCGATCACCCGATCGGGAAAGAAACCGGGATAAGGCGGCAAGCCTCCCGTTAAGGCGATGTAGGTCCTTGATTGTTTGGGGCGACTGCATGTTGACGACTGCTTGGACATTCTCTGGGTTGGAATCAATTCCTCTCTCATGTATGATAAATCCGAGGAATTTTCCCGAACTGACGCCGAAAGCACACTTCACGGGATTAAGCCGCCTGCCGTACCGGCGTAGCATGGCGAATGTCTCGGCCAAATCGGCGAGGTGGGTTTCAGCGACGTCGTGGGTTTCAGCGACGTCCCGTCCCTCTTGAAGCGAAGGATTTCTTCCATCCAGTTTGGCGAGACCTCGGTTTCAGCGACGTCGTGGGTCGGTATCGTTGGAGCCATGATGGATTAAGTTGCCGAGACTCCTCCCGAGCTGCGAGCAGAGGCCGACCTGGCCAAGTCGTCGGCCCGCGCGTTTTGCGCTCGAGGTATCCTTGTGATCGAGAGGCGATTGAAGCGACGGACGAGCCGTGTTGCTTCTGCCAGGTATAACGCCATAGTTGGGTCTCGGGCTTCGTAGCTCCCGTTAATGTGTCCCGTCACTAGCTGGGAGTCACTGAAAACCTCGAGGTCGCCCACATGCATCTCCAGGGCAAGATGTAGTCCATGGAGTAGCTCCTCATACTCGGCTTCATTGTTGGTGGCCCCGAATTGTAACTGGAGCGACCATTCATAGGTTTCTCCGGTCTAGCTCCTGAGGATGAGTCTGGCTCCAGCTCCTTCAACGATTGCTGAGTCGTCCATATATAGGGTCCATGTGCACTTGCTGTGTTCCTGACCAATAGCATGGTCTTCGGGAGTTAGTTCGGAAATAAAGTCGACTAATACCTAGGCTTTGATGGCTGTTCTGGGAGTGTATTGGATGTCGAATTCGCCGAGCTCGATTGACAATCGCAGCATTCGACCTGATGCATCGAACTTGGAGAGGATTTGACGCAACGATTGGTCCGTTATCACCTTAATCGTGTGGGCTTGGAAGTACGGTCACAGTTTTCGGGCCGTCTTCATTAGTGCGAGGATTAGCTTCTCGATCGGGGAATATCGTACCTTGGGTCCGATGAGGACGTGGCTGACATAATAGATGGGTTGATGTGTCGGTGGTGCTTCATGGGTTAGCACCGAGCTGACCGATTGCGCCGAGGCTGCAAGATAAAGACCGAGGACCTCACTTGGCTCGGGTGAGGCAAGTCGGGGCAATCGAGCGAGGCACGCCTTTAGCTTTTCGAAGGCTTCCTTGCATTCCGAGATTCACGTGAAGCTGTCGACCTGTCGAAGAGCTCGAAAGAAGGGGAGGCACTTGTCGCTTGAACGCGACACGAACATTCCCCGACCCCTGCTGAAGTCGAAAATTTTATGACCCCTACTGTCAGGTTGCATCTCTATTATGGTCGGCTTTTTTTGGGTTGGCATCTATCCCCCTTTGGTGGACGATGAACCCGAGGAACTTCCCTGAGTCGACCCTGAAGATGCACTTTGAAGGATTTAGGCGTAAGTTGAACAGCTTGAGGGTCCGGAACGTCTCCGCCATGTTGGCCAGATGGGTGCTTGCTGACTTGCTGTTTACGATCATGTCGTCGACGTACACCTCCATATTTATCTCGAGTTGTTGCTTGAACAGCTCATTGACCATTCTTTGGTATGTTGCCCCGGCGTTCTTCAGACCGAAGGGCATCACTTTGTAGCAATATACTCCCCTGTCGGTAATGAAGGCGGTGTGCTCTTAGTCTCGTGGTGCCATCCGGATCTAGTTATATCCCGAGAACGCATCCATGAACGTTAGAAGTTCGTAGCCTACGGTGGCATCAACTAGCTGATCTACCCTTGGGAGTGGATAGCAATCTTTAGGGCATGCTCGGTTGAGATCGATGTAGTCAACACACATTCTCCAACTTTCATTGTGCTTCTTAACATTGACTACATTTGACAACCACCAAGGGTATTTCACCTCGATTATGAATCCAGCTTCTTTTAGGCGGTCGACCTCATCGCTGATTGCCTTTTGCTTGTCGACGACGAACTTCCTCGGCTTCTATTTCATCGATCGAGCCTCGAGATGGATGTTGAGATGGTGTGGGGTCACCCATGGGTCGATCCCTGGCATGTCTTTCGAGCACCATGCGAACACATCGGCATTTCTCCTCAGGAAGTCGATGAGCTGGAGCTGGTTTGCTTCGGGGAGCATCGTCCCGACCTTCACGGTCATGTCGGGTCGGTCCCTCTTCAAGGGCACCTCGGTGAGTTGTTTAGGGGGCTCCAGGTGTGTTGGTATCCTTGCTTCCTCACGGGGATCCGAGGCTTGACAGGGGCACGACTTCTCTAGAAGAGTAACCGCTGTCAGGTAGCACCGCCTTGATTCTCTTGGATCGCTTCGGGATTCCCCGACCCCTGCTGAAGTCGAAAATTTTATGACCCCTACTGTCAGGTTGCATCTCTATTATGGTCGGCTTTTTTTGGGTTGGCATCTATCCCCCTTTGGTGGACGATGAACCCGAGGAACTTCCCTGAGTCGACCCTGAAGATGCACTTTGAAGGATTTAGGCGTAAGTTGAACAGCTTGAGGGTCCGGAACGTCTCCGCCATGTTGGCCAGATGGGTGCTTGCTGACTTGCTGTTTACGATCATGTCGTCGACGTACACCTCCATATTTATCTCGAGTTGTTGCTTGAACAGCTCATTGACCATTCTTTGGTATGTTGCCCCGGCGTTCTTCAGACCGAAGGGCATCACTTTGTAGCAATATACTCCCCTGTCGGTAATGAAGGCGGTGTGCTCTTAGTCTCGTGGTGCCATCCGGATCTAGTTATATCCCGAGAACGCATCCATGAACGTTAGAAGTTCGTAGCCTACGGTGGCATCAACTAGCTGATCTACCCTTGGGAGTGGATAGCAATCTTTAGGGCATGCTCGGTTGAGATCGATGTAGTCAACACACATTCTCCAACTTTCATTGTGCTTCTTAACATTGACTACATTTGACAACCACCAAGGGTATTTCACCTCGATTATGAATCCAGCTTCTTTTAGGCGGTCGACCTCATCGCTGATTGCCTTTTGCTTGTCGACGACGAACTTCCTCGGCTTCTATTTCATCGATCGAGCCTCGAGATGGATGTTGAGATGGTGTGGGGTCACCCATGGGTCGATCCCTGGCATGTCTTTCGAGCACCATGCGAACACATCGGCATTTCTCCTCAGGAAGTCGATGAGCTGGAGCTGGTTTGCTTCGGGGAGCATCGTCCCGACCTTCACGGTCATGTCGGGTCGGTCCCTCTTCAAGGGCACCTCGGTGAGTTGTTTAGGGGGCTCCAGGTGTGTTGGTATCCTTGCTTCCTCACGGGGATCCGAGGCTTGACAGGGGCACGACTTCTCTAGAAGAGTAACCGCTGTCAGGTAGCACCGCCTTGATTCTCTTGGATCGCTTCGGGATTCCCCGACCCCTGCTGAAGTCGAAAATTTTATGACCCCTACTGTCAGGTTGCATCTCTATTATGGTCGGCTTTTTTTGGGTTGGCATCTATCCCCCTTTGGTGGACGATGAACCCGAGGAACTTCCCTGAGTCGACCCTGAAGATGCACTTTGAAGGATTTAGGCGTAAGTTGAACAGCTTGAGGGTCCGGAACGTCTCCGCCATGTTGGCCAGATGGGTGCTTGCTGACTTGCTGTTTACGATCATGTCGTCGACGTACACCTCCATATTTATCTCGAGTTGTTGCTTGAACAGCTCATTGACCATTCTTTGGTATGTTGCCCCGGCGTTCTTCAGACCGAAGGGCATCACTTTGTAGCAATATACTCCCCTGTCGGTAATGAAGGCGGTGTGCTCCTGGTCTCGTGGTGCCATCCGGATCTAGTTATATCCCGAGAACGCATCCATGAACGTTAGAAGTTCGTAGCCTACGGTGGCATCAACTAGCTGATCTACCCTTGGGAGTGGATAGCAATCTTTAGGGCATGCTCGGTTGAGATCGATGTAGTCAACACACATTCTCCAACTTTCATTGTGCTTCTTAACATTGACTACATTTGACAACCACCAAGGGTATTTCACCTCGATTATGAATCCAGCTTCTTTTAGGCGGTCGACCTCATCGCTGATTGCCTTTTGCTTGTCGACGACGAACTTCCTCGGCTTCTATTTCATCGATCGAGCCTCGAGATGGATGTTGAGATGGTGTGGGGTCACCCATGGGTCGATCCCTGGCATGTCTTTCGAGCACCATGCGAACACATCGGCATTTCTCCTCAGGAAGTCGATGAGCTGGAGCTGGTTTGCTTCGGGGAGCATCGTCTCGACCTTCACGGTCATGTCGGGTCGGTCCCTCTTCAAGGGCACCTCGGTGAGTTGTTTAGGGGGCTCCAGGTGTGTTGGTATCCTTGCTTCCTCACGGGGATCCGAGGCTTGACAGGGGCACGACTTCTCTAGAAGAGTAACCGCTGTCAGGTAGCACCGCCTTGATTCTCTTGGATCGCTTCGGGATTCCCCGACCCCTGCTGAAGTCGAAAATTTTATGGCCCAGTGGTAAGTGGAGACCACTGCTTTCAATTTGTTGAGTGTCGGGCGGCCAAGGATCACATTGTAGGCCGAGGGCAGGTCGACTACCATGAAGGTAGTCATCGTTGTCTTGGCCCTTGGTTCTTCCTCGATGGTAACGAGGAGGATGGTGGTTACGAGCGAGGAGATGGAATCCCCGGTGAATCCAATGAGCGTCGAGGCCATGGGAGTGAGGTCCTAATTAGTTAGGTCGAGTTTCTAGAAGGCGTTGAGGTACAGTACGTCGGTAGAGCTCCCGGTGTCAACCATCACTCTTTTGATCCGAGCGTTGGCAATCCGAATGGAGATCACCAAAGCGTCGTCATGGTGGGAGCGTTCGGCCTCCTCGATTTCGAAAGTGATTTCAGGCTCGAACTCGGGTTTGGGGCATTTTTCCACCGTGCTGCGGGCGTAGGCCTTCCTTGCCGTCGAGCTGCTGCCGCCAGTTGCCAGTCCACCGGTAATAATGTTGATTAGCTTCTCGACAGGACCCCTGGGGTGCGGAATTGCTTCTCTTAGTTCCTTGAGGTAGCGCCTGAGGTGACCTCTTCAGATTAATTCCTCGATTTGATTTTGGAGGTCACGACAGTCTTCCGTATCATGGTCGTAGTCCCAATGCAACCTGTAATATTTAGATTGGTCCTTGTGACTAGCCTTCAGGGGATTGGGTTGTCGCAAGAGACCTTTCTCCGTAATTTGGAGAAAGATCTCGATGCGGGAAGTGTTTAAGGGCAGAGGCGAGGGCCTCGAGAGTAGCTGCTCAGGTCGGTCGAGCCTCCGACGGGGCTGCACCGGCGGCATCGAAGTCGTTCCTCGGGCCAACTCCACTCTCAGCCTCTTGCTATCTTCGCGCCTCCCTGCCATCAGGGCTTCTGCGGCGACATATTGGTTAGCGCACTGGAGCATCTCGGGGATTGTTGTGGGTGGTTTCTCGATCAACGACTAGAATAACCTCGAGGGTCTTAGCCCATCAGGAATGCCTACATGATCAAAGAGGGATGAGCATCTGGGAACCCCTGAATTTCCATGGCAAAGCGCGCAACGAATTACGAGAGCGATTTATCTCCGCGTTAGGATAACATGAGCAACGTGGCCATGGAAGGTCGGGGTCGTACGCTAGCCAGGAAGTTTTGCTCAAACTTCTTTGCAAGCTGATCAAAGGAAGAGATCGAGGACGGCCGTAGTTGGCTGAACCACGCTTGAGCCGATCATCAGAAGGTGGTCGGGAAGGCTCGACACATCAGGGCGTCGAAGGTGCTGTAAAGGGCCATTTGAGCCCGAAACGTGACGATATGTTCCGAGGGGTCGGAGCCTCCATTGTACGTTTCCAGCATCGGGAGTCTGAAGTTGAGCGGCATAGGCTTGTTCTGGATTTCCTGGATGAACGGTGATCCGACCGAGCTGCTTTCGCCCGTTTCACCGCGCGATTTATGGAACTCGCGTTGGAACTCGTCTAGGCGAAGGTTGACCACGGACAGTTGGGCCCTGAATGAGTCGTCCACCAAGTCTAATGACAAGGTGTCGAGCTCGGAAAAGGATGCGACGACTCGGTGAGGTGCGGGTGCGCTTTGCTTGAGAGGGTCTCCCGGGGTTGCTGTATGGTCTCGGGCTTCCCCGACCCCGACTTGCTCCTCGCCCGGCCTCAATGGTGTCGAGGAGCCCACTAGCTGCACCATATGTGGGATGAGCGGGACGATTGTTTGCATCATTCCCGCCAAGGTTTGCACTTGCTTGGCCAGGTCGAGGAACGCCTCGAGCGAAACGATTGAGGGTCCTGTGGCGTATCCAAGGGGAGAGAGCCCTGGATCATTGAATAGATGCTAATAGCGATTCGGCGTCGGGGCTGAAATCCCCCCGTCCCTGAGGACAGGGAGGAATGAATCGATCACTGGCTCCGAAAGGGGGGCGGTCAGCTGGTGGCTCTCCCTCGGGAGGAATTCTTGCGGGGCGCTCCTACGACATCAGGCCCTCCTTCTAGCACCAAAATGTTGGTGAACAGATGCACCGTGGCTGATGAGTCAGCACAGCCTAGTTCACGAGTCGATGTCGAGAGTCTACGGCTGGTCGAGCGAGTTACCGAGGTTGATCACACCCGTAGGTCGGGATGTTGAGTCCGTTTGAGGGAAGGCACCTCTTGGTCGGGGTGTTGGCATTGTCTTCGGGAGGGCGTCTCTCGGTCGGGATGGACGCGTCTCGGGGGGGTGGCCGCACTCCTACACAGAAGGCCCTCATCGGATTGTTATCGACTTTGGCCCCTCAACGATTAAGTTAATGCTTGGTTCTCTCTCCTTTTTTTTTTCTCCCCTGCCAAATGTCGGTCAAGGGCCTTTTATACTACTGTGCGAGAGTCGACCGTACATGGGCCTTTCAATAGTGATGTTAACTTCAAGAATTATCCAAGTGGCTCTACATATCGGTAGAGAAAGGTCTACTCTCCATTGGAATTCGATTTAGTACTAGAGAGGTCGCTTTGAAAATCAAAAATAAAAAAAATTCAGTAACATTGAGTATAAACCCCAAAAGTCAACTGAAAATGAATACATGATCAAAATATCAATCATTCATCCCATTGACGTATATCAAATATCCGAAGGAGCACTTCCCTAACAGTCGATGGAGAGAATTTATCCTACGGGATGAGTTTGTGTTCTCCCAACAGCGGATGTATGCAAACTCATATCATACTCCCAACAGTGTATGGAGTGATGTCCCTCACCCGCCAAAGTGGGGACACGTTCCTCCCAACAGCGGATGAAGGAACCGTCCAGCCGCCACGTTTGATGGCCTGGTAATCCCCAAAGGGAATCGCCATACCTGGTCTCAATAAGGAAATAACATAATCTCACACTAGTCATGTCCATATCGAGATGAAATAACACATTTAAAATATCTCTTTCAAATATCATCAATATCAAATAATACAAATTAACCCTCAATTGACTTGAACCCTAGTTCAATCGATCCAATTGAACTCAATTTACTAGAACCTAATTGATCTCTAATACTCATTTAACTGATCTAGAACCACCCTAGACTAGTATAATTCCAACTAGATTAGATTCAATTTAGATTAAACTGACTTGAATAAGTCAATCAATTCGAAATCACCCTGAATCGATCTAGATTAATCAAACCTAGTTTAGTTCAATAAATAATTGGGATCAAATCCAACAATAATATTAGGTTAGACTGGGCTAACCCATATATTGGTCACGTGCATTACACATGACTGGGCATGTATCACATCAGGCTGGCCTAGCCCTGGCCCATGGACTGGTCATGATGGTTGGGCTGGGTTACCCTACGGGCCAAGGCTTGACCCTATGGGTTGGGCCTAGCTTACGGGTTAGGCCTGGTCTACTGACTGGGCTTAGCCAGTGGGCTGTGGCCTAACTTATGGGTTGGTCTTGGCATATGATCAATTTTAATCCAATTAATATCCAATTTCATACCACAACATATATTCACTAACAATTATATAAACAAAAGCATAATAACACATTAAAAAATAGATTGAGGGATAAACTTTAATACAAGCAAATAACCTTTTAAATTCAAATAAAAATCATACTTTCAACACATCATGTATAATTTCAACATATTCTAGTCAAATAAATTTTAAATAATTCATAATAGCACATTTTAATTTTCAGACAAAAGAATATCAAAATTTTAGATAACATATTTTAATCTAAGAGAAATTCTAATCCAGATGAGATTAAAGATTAGTTGTAATGCCAGAAAATATCATATATTTAATACATAAAACATGTAAATTTTTAACATGTTTAAATCTAAAAATAAAAACCTTAAGCAGAGTCAAAGAACATTATAAAAACTTCAATTGATTGACTTTAATGTAATAAAAAATTTAAAATTTAAAGAAATGATAAATATTTTTTAAACTATAAAACTTTCAACATTTAAAGAATCAAAATAAAAACTAAAACTTTTATTTTAAAAAAAGGTAGGGAACCTGCCTCTCGTTAGTAGGGTGTAACTCCTCGTTCCTCTTGTTGCTGGGCTCGACTAGGTGAAGAATGAATGAGAAAAATCTTTCCCCTTAAATAAGAGGAGGTGAGCCTCCATTAAAGAAAATTTATTTTAATTTTTATATTTATTTAATATAAATTATTTTTATTTAATATTCTAACAAATATGATATCATTCTATTTGAAATACTTAATAGTTATTTTTTAATTCGTAATAACAAACAAGAAAATAGATTAAGATTTTCTAAATCACAATAACAAAAAAATTTAATCCCTAATTTAATTATTTGATTTGATTAGAGGGGGCCAAATGTGATGTACAGGTTCTGCATGTTCCAGTTTGATTACTGTTGAGGAAGATAGATGTCACGTCGGAAAGTATAGTGATCCACCACCACTACCTGGTTGAAGTTTTGTGTTGTGAGACCAAACTTAGGACACAATGTTTGCCCCACCAAACCCAGTTTAATCATATCAACAAGCATCCTAGATCTTCCAAGGAGGAGAGAGCTGTACCCAATCTAACTAGACAATTGAACCATGGATCACGCAGCTAGTCAAACAAACTTGGGATCAATGTATCATACAAGCTACAAGTTATTACTTGCCCTTTTTGTTTGCTCAGATTCATCCCTTCTTCATGTAATATTTTGGGCTGCTGAAGAAACTAACCTTGATGAATATGAACAGGGAGGAGGAGGAAGAAGAAGAAGACGAAGTTTGCTTCCAGTGCTCTGGTTGACTAGAGCTGAAACAAGATATACCAAGAAGACCTCTAGTTTTAGCTGCTGCTCTCTGACTTGAGCTCCTCCAGCTTCGACTTGATGTGGTCATGGATAAGCTCCAGCCTCTTCAGGTACACCTCCAGCTCTAGAATCTGCTGCTGCTTCCATCTCTCGCTCACCGCGGCCGCTGGTGTCGTTGAGCTCAGTGCTGTCACTCCATGACCGATCCCTGTGCAACGGAGTATCTCGTCGAACAGTGGCGAGAAGCAGCTCCTCATGCTCTGCTCCGCCATTTCGGAGTTCGGCATGGATGGAGGCGCCACCACGGGGTCAGGACGCTTCGCCGCGGCGGTGATCATCTCCGATGGCGTTGCCACCGCTTCCGTTTCCTTACCCTTCTTGAGGCGCCTACGAGGCCTCGGACCGGAATCGTGGTCCGAGTCCCAGGCGCCATCTTTGGGGGCCTCGACCCCGTCAGGATCGCAGCTTTGACCGTCGGGGCCGCGCGCGAAGACAGGGTTCCAGATTTTGCGTGCGATCTCGAAGGCGGCCCTC
Organism: Musa itinerans; assembly: GCA_001649415.1. Lineage (NCBI taxonomy): Eukaryota > Viridiplantae > Streptophyta > Magnoliopsida > Zingiberales > Musaceae > Musa > Musa itinerans. The sequence continues at coordinate 202,017 of LVTN01000055.1, read as the reverse complement.
TCGTGGGGGCTGCGGAAGACGAAGCCCCTATCGGCGGCCATCCGGCCCGCCGTGTTGCGGTACTTCTTCTTGAGGCGGCGGAGCTTCTCCACGAGCTGGCTCCGGCTGAAGTCGAAGCCGAGGCGGCCGCGGATCTCGTCGTAGAAGGGCCCCGTGTCGTGCTGGTAGTCCGCGCGCGCCGTCCCCCGCCGCGACGTGAACTCCCAGAACCCCTGCAGCACCGCGATCTCGTCCGCGTCAGTCCACAGCTTCTGGAACACCCGCCGCGACGACTCTTCGCACCCGGCGCCAGGTGGCGCCGGGGGAGGAGGGGAACACGGAGCCCTCCGCCGCTTTCCACCGACGGATTCCTGTAGCACCGCCGCTCGGTCGTGGGGGTCCTCCCCACCCTCGGTGGCGGAGGAAGCCATCGCTCGTCTTCTCGACCAGGAGACGGGGCGAGTCACGACTCGGTCAAGGGGAGTCTGGGTCCCGACTCGACTCGTCTCCGAATCGAAGCGGTTGGGTTCGATATAATAAGCTCAAGTGGCAGCCTAAAAAAACCGGGTTTGGTTTCGGTGGACGGCGTAGTCAATGGATAGCGGAGGCGGGTTAGGTTTTCGGGATATGGGTTGACTCGATGGTGGGGCCATAGTAGCACGTGTTGCACGTGATGGAAAATATGAATGAACGGCTCGGATCTTACGCCACGACGGGCACACGCTTCAGCACGCAAATGCTTCCCACCCTCGATGGCGACCTGCACTACGAGTGCCGGCAAACCCCCTAAATTAGACGATAGATGAAAGAGAATACACTGTGGTGAGATCGGAAACGGAGGTGGGGGAAGCGACCGTGACAAACCCACGGCGGCTGTAGGTTGGTCAACTCAACCTCCTGCACAAACCACGGTTATGACATCACCAAGAGTCAATGTCGAGGAAAAGCACAAAAGAAGGCATTGGATGGCCACCTCATGACACTTACCAACTCAATCAAGCTCCACTTCTTCTTCTTCTTCTTCAACCGTGTTCTGCTGTTAACCTGGTCAACCCCTGTGGGAGCATGTGGTTGCAGCCATCGACAATCTAACATGCTGAAAGATCTTGCCATTCATGGTACACTGGTTGTGACAACTGACAGGTTAAAGCACAGATGAGAATCTAGTTGTTGCCACAGTGCAACACACATTCTCTCTCTAAGCATGGTTGCAGGAGACTCTGCAGACAACAGCACTTCAATGACAAGTGGATCACAAACATTATGACATGACAAACATGGATAGGAGGGTGAACAATACATCAGCAAGAAGAAGGTCACAGATTCCACAAAGCTGAGAAACTAATATACATATGGAAAATACACTGTGAAAAGCTCATCCATGTATGCAGTCAATTACATTGTGTTTGTTCTGTCCATAGCTTGAGAAGACTCAAGAACACTTCTGGAGTCATCTTTGGGTCAATTGTGAGGGAGCATGCCATAAACTTTAGTTGAGATGGGATGTGCAGCAAGATGTTCTCAGTTAAGTTGGATCACTGCTATATAAACCTTATTCTGAGAGGATTGACCTCAATCCAACAGTTACATGATGTTGAACCTGGTTCCACCTTGGCTACCAGCTTTAACATCCTGACTGTAAGTAATACTATGAAGTTGCTCTACTGTCCTCTGCATTGCGATTCGACCCGCGTTTTTAACTCCTCAAAGATGAACATAGTTTCGGAATCGAGCCCTCCTGCAAACTGCCAAGCAAAGACCAGAATTATGTTAAGCAGGCTCAGAGAGTGTGTGGCTGCACTTAAAGATCTAGGTCTGTATCACCAAGGCTTCTGATTCAACCATAGAGAAGAACTGAGGCCTTCACATCCATTAGTATTGTACTTTAACAACAGATTAGGTCATAGTGAACTGTTTTCTTTATGTAATGTCTTGCCCCTTTCTGTTCAAACGAATCGGATTGGTTATGTAAATGCGTCGGACTCATAAATCCTAGTAGAAACTTAGAAGCATATTTAACCTAACTAAGGGCCTACAATTGAAAGATTTTAGAGCTCTGTTATCAGTGAGAGGGATAATTATGGAGATCAAGTCTGATGACTTGCCTGGTGTGCTCTGTAAGCAAAACGCACCCCCTCGAATAAAAGTGCCTCTTGTGCTGACTCCCTTTCTGAATGCCGAACTGATTCAAGCTCCATCGACACCCTCCTCATGTAAACTTTTGCAAGCTTCACAGAAACCTGCTTCATCTGCAACAAATTGCACACTGAATACTGTCTCTCCATAAAGGCTTCTAGTCTCTGAGAAACTCTCATAGCATTGATAGAAAAACGTTATAGCAAATTTATAGACATAAGAAAGTTACAATAGGAAGAATTACTCATCCAAGTAATGATTTCAAGCTGGTGAAATTCTGAGTATATATAAAAGAAAAATCTGAACTAGCATTTGTACGTATAGTCGTTGAATTGTTCACTCCATTAGAGAAGATGCATATTATAGACACAGGCATCAGTGTATCATCACATACATACGTTTATTTGAGATCAGAAGGAACATAAATAGTACCTTGCTAATCATCCCAGAATCGAGCATCCAATCAGTCGGAATTCTGCAATCCCTATATAAAAGCATACTTGCAGTCCTCAGCTTAATCAATCTACCCACGCTTCTCTCCAACCTTCAGCATTATCATGGATACATGGAAGAAATATGTTGGACACAAACCAATAAATACTTCAAATCCAAGTAGAGAAAAGGGAATGGAATTTTGACTCACTTATCTAGCAAGTTCGATATCCTTTTTAGTGTGGCCTCACATGGTAAGGAGGCGTCATCCTTAAAAGAAGCAGCTTCAGCTTCTATCCGCTTAAGATCACGGAATTCAAATGCAGCTTCACGCAGTGCATCAGCTTTCCTTTCGGGCCAGTCAAAATGCTTCAGAACAGCGCTCTCGTCAGCCTGCACATCAGATCAAAATGGAACCATACAAAGCATATACAAGATGCAGTGACAATGAATCCAAAAATCTTAAAGTATGCCTAAACAACAAAGTATAAGATTTAAGAATACAATGCCTGTTGGTATATTCAGCTTAATGTGAGAAAGAGTGAAGAAGATCAGCAAAGCAGCCTTTTGAATATATATCAAGGTTTGCAATATCGTACCGTACCGGTATTTCGACCTGGGCTCGGTACGGTACGGTACGGGTGTACCGAGCAGTACACTACCGAGCACCGTAGTAGTGCTACAGTATAGTGTTACAGTGCTACAGTCGAAACCGGTATGTACCGCCCGGTATGAGCGATATGCTTCGGTATGACAGACCTTGATATATATATTCAGCTAAAACTAAAATGTGTCAGACAATGCATTGACATCTCCTTTATATCATAAAGTACACAGGAATTTTACCCTTCGGTATAAGTGTCACAATCACCAATTTGTATACAAGCCTTACCAAGGTGGAGAGCTCTCCATCAAGCCAGTCAACAAAATTCAGGGCATCTTCCATATTAGTGAAAGATGCTGATAGCACCTTCTCCATAAGATGTTTGATGAGGTGCCCTTTTGTTTCTACATCCGATTTAATCTATAGGAGAAAACAGAAAGGCATGACAAGCATAAACAGGAGGTATCGAAATTAACACATGATAGAAGAAAAAAAAGGGAAAATTTACCGCTAATAAATGAGACGATCGACTTTGAAGTTCCCCGACAATGCTGTTACGTGCATTGTTTGAAAGAGGACTGGCGCCCCCATTAACCATTGAGCCTTGCTTTCCGTCTCGCTTGCTTAATGAATGATACAATTCAACTAATGCAGAAGGCTTATGCATTGCATTTGATCTTCCTGCAGCATGAGGAGGTGGAGGGGGTGGTGGAGGTGGCCCAGCAATGGGGGCTTGAGAAGTTGGCAATGGTGGAACAGGCTTCTTGACCAGAGCTTTTGATTGGACCCCTACAGCTTTGGTGGGAGGTTTCAGTACTGAAAACTGAATTTTATCTTTAACATTCTGTGACTTCTTCTGAACAACCTCCATCACATTACTAAATCCAGACTTGATGACCGATTCCACCTGCAATTATTTTTAAGAAAGGGAGCAAGTCAATGATCTAGTTTTCTCAATTTTAACAAAACTGGAGAGGATCACAAGGAAAACATCATCCTCCATAGGTAACACAAGGTCATTCTTCTCAGGCTACTTAACCAACTTTGAAGTGTGTCATACAGCAGGAAAACTGAAGAATTTAGGAGCTAGGCCTCTTTGAGTTTTCTACATAAATCAGGTATGAATGCTTGCCCTCATGTTTGATTTCCTTAATTGTGGAAATTTAATCCATATAATACCAGAATCACCATAGGCATTAGGTTACAGTAATTCTACTACAAAGCTGAACAAATTTGACCCAGCATTAACTGAGAATGCAAAGGAAGATTAAAGTTTATTCTAGCCAAATTTGATCTTACCTAGCATGTGAAAGGAATAAAGATCTATATACCTGATCATGCTTCTCTAGAGCTTTGATCTTTGCTTCAGCCGCAGAGAGACTTTCCTCCAGCTTCTTTTTCTGTGACTCCAATTCAACATTTAAGACCTGCAGCTTCTCTATCTGAGCTCTTAGTGCCAACACCTCAGACTGCGAATCTCTCAACAGTCTCTCACTCTCATCAAGTCTGGTCTGCAACTCTCTCATCTTTGTACTGGCTCCATCTTCGGATCCCCTGCAACTCGTATCTGCCCTCCTCCGCAACCGAGCATACTGCTCGACATCCTGGCTTCCAACGACCTTTGCTTCCTCACGGTTCCTTTCTTTTGGATCCCCAACGCCATTAATGGCTGGCCTCAGCTTGTTGAATAAGATGGATTTCCTAGCCACGTTGGTGCCGCTTGCATCCACAGAAGCAGGCTTTGGCCTCGCCTTCAACCCTGGCGAGCCCCCATTTGCTGAATCCACTCTTGGAGTCTCCTTCATTCTGGGAGTTCTGGCTCGAGCTGCAGGCAGGACCGGCGAGGAGGTCTTGTTATCAGCAGCAGGTAGATCTTGCTTCATGGCTCTCCTTGGATCAAGACCTGGTTCAAGGTTCTGGTTGTTGAGACAGGTGGTCAAGAGAAGAGAATTCATCAGATCTTCCTCACCATGGCAGCAGAAGAGAGAAGAGCAGGTGGTACAGACTAGAGAGGGTGGTGAAAGGTGTGAAATGGAGTGGGGCTCATGTGGAAAAAGAAGCCAGTGCCTAAACAGTTGACTGTAGTAGATGTTACAGCCGCTGCTTTTTTATTTCTGTGTAGAGTATGAGACATGACAACCAGACAAAGCAGTTCATGTCAGCTTAGATCAAGTGACAGCCAAAATTTAAGAATTCTTAGAAGTACAGAACTTGTAATCAAAGGCAAATCATTAGCTGATGTTTGGGAGGTTGACCATGATCCAAGGACTGCTGTGCTAGGAAGATGACTAGTGTTGGGGAGGTTGACCATGATCCAAGGACTGCTGTGTGCTTGGAAGATGACTAGTGTTTGCACAGCTGATTACACCACAATTAATAAGCTTCTTGCTGGTAGGTAAGCTATATATGGGCATTAAATGTCAGGAAAATGATTGCTGCAAATCATATATATGATAGAATTGTGTCCATTAGGTTGGTCTGCACAGCTCAAAGTTTGGATTTAGTTTCCTGAGTATCGAGTGTTCTTAAGCTTCAGATCTATGTATTGCATACAGAGGTCAGTGCAGCCACAGATGATAAAATGTATTGACAACTAGGAAAGAAAATTATAAGCACCAAATGGAGTTCTCATCAGTAAAACTACTATCATATAAATATTCAAAGAGCAGCAAATTTGGCACAAAGACTAACGGAACACAGACAAGGCTTCTAAATCAAGTGGATAAGAGATGTCAAATACAGCAGCAGAATATATTTTCTTGCTGTTCTTCGAGGAAGAAGAAGGAAGGTCTAGTAGAGTGCAACAAAATGTGTTTATCATAACTTTCATAAGAGAAATCACAAAGATAACTTTGCATATCACATGCTCTTCAAGAAAATGTCACAAGTAGAACTACCTGGGAGTGGCCAAAGAAGGGGGTCACAGTTCATCCTGGACATATCAGGAATCAGGTACCATGACAACCTCCAATTATCAAAAATAATTGCACGCTGTAAAGGTTTTCTTTATTCATCTAAGCCTGAAAAAGATTCCCAGCAGCAATAAAGAAAATAAAAAGAAACTTTGGATTCTCATCCATCAAATTAAGAACAAAAGGATGATTGGAACATTCTTTTGGACCATGTGGTAACAACTTAGAGCTGAGCCTACTTTTATGATGATATTACTTGTCTGGACTATGGAAACTTTCTTTTGCTCCTTCTCTCGTGCTCCAACAAAACCATTGTGAGGATATAATTCCTGTTCTCTAAAATGCTTTAAGAAAAAATCGATCATCACTGATAGAAAATTAATGGAAAGGATGCAGTAATTCTTAGAATTACTACAAACTATCAAACTTAGGATCAGAGCACATCTTTTTGTTTCTCTCTGAATCCTGTTAACTACAGAACTTCCAAAAGATTCAAACCAGTAATTTGACAATTAGGCTTTGACTTAGGATCAGAGCACATCTTTTTGTTTCTCTCTGAATCCTGTTAACTACAGAACTTCCAAAAGATTCAAACCAGTAATTTGACAATTAGGCTTTGACTTAGGATCAGAGCACATCTTTTTGTTTCTCTCTGAATCCTGTTGACTACAGACCTTCCAAAAGATTCATATCAGTAATTTGACAATTAGGTTTTGCTATCATGTCAGTATTACAATATTTTATAATGACCAGTAGCCTCTGGTCTCCTCAAGAGAGAACCAGCAGCTGCCACAGAATGGATTGTCCCTGGTACATATCCTTGACAGTCCCATGAATGATCCACGATAAGAAGGCAAATAGACCTAAAGATTTTTACTTTTCCCAGATTGCTGTGTGCATCAAAACATCTAACAATTACATGAGACAAGAATCACAGGGACCCTCTTATGATTTCCAACCACCCCACCATTGTTGAGATGAACTAGATGCCCCCTGAAGTCCCATCATACACCCACCATATATCAAACAATGTGAGACAAAAAGCTACACCACCCAACAATGGATCAGCACAAGCATAATTGATGGATGTATCCACCTGCAGCACCTATAGACTACTTCAGAGACTTTGGCTTCTGCATCTATACTACTTCAAAACCTATTTTCATCCATGCTAATTAGAATGTCTAGTATTATAATGCCACCAATTTATTTTTTTCTGCTTGACCTTCCATGTAATAATATATCATCATCATCACCAATAACTATATTAGAGAGAAGTGGAAGTTGCAAGGCTAATTCCCACTCACCTACCAGGTGGGGTCTGGCAGAGTTTGGCCACCCTTGTTCATATCTACCTAATGCTTGTACTCGATCAAAGCCTCCAAAGAGCAGGTAGCACTTGAGACAGAGTGGAAGCACACACCACAAATTTTTGTTCTACTCAAAACAAAAACAGCTACCAAAATCAGTACAACCATAAGATGAAAGCCTTCTTCCTAAAATATTCTTATCACAAGATGCATGTACCACTAATTTGTTTTCTCATTCTCATTCCTAACTACATTTCCATCACAAGCAACAAAAACACAAAGACCTGCATACAAAAGCTCATCCACTAAAGGAGAACACACAATTTAGTCCAGCAATCATCCCTCACAGGTGAATTCATGTGTACCAACACAGACATGAATTGAAGAATGAAGGTGCAGGTCACCAGACAATCCATGCAGACCAAGGTGTACCTCTAATTTGGTCCTTGCGAGCGTGACCTTTTAGCTTGTAGCTCACATGCAAACTCATACAGCAATCCAGTGTATGCCTACAATCAAACGATATCATCTGCAAATTCTCGACATAACAGCTATCTACTTCAAGCTTTCTTTTTCTCTTTTTCTTTGGGTTGTAATTCCCACCCACGAGAATTTTGTTTCTTGCATTGAAAATGACCACATGTCACATGTAAAGCGAAAGCTGTTTGCATATATTCCCGACCTGTCGATGGCAATGGTCCATCCATTATCCATGGACAAGTAGATACAAAAGAATGTGATCTTCTTTCTTCTTCTGACACAGAAGAAATGATGAAGATACACCACCATCACAATGAAGAACAGAAAAAGACAGGAATGATATGACATCCTAATTTTATGCTGCAGCATTGGCATCTTGTATGACACATCTAAAGAGCCATTAGGGGGTTCATTGGATTCCAAAGGAGGACTAAAGCATGGACATAAACAGTGGCTATTCCTTAAGCTTGTAAGATTGATGTACTAACTCACTGTAGATCGATGATGATTACCCTCTGCAAGCGGAGGAAAGAGCCAAAGGAAGGGAAAAGTTCCGATGTTCTCACACCGGTCACGTGGTGGCTACCTATTGTTTCTACAGCCGGCGTACGTACCCCGTGCACGAATCACGAGCATTTTGCTTAGATCACACAGAAATCCGTGACGACCAAAGCTTTGAGCACGCACACAAACAGACGCAGAGCGATCGAATGACCCTCGGCAATGAAATTTTCTTCGGTACCTCATTCAGGATCAGATATTTTGGTCACAGGCCACAAGAATCATCCTAATCAACTCATTAGGGATTAAATATACCTGAAATAAAGGGCGAGGGAGTCGGCGATTGGGATGGGATTCCCGTCGGCGAAGAGAGAAGGTGATGAGGGCTTTGGCATCATCTGCAGGAGTCGAGGAGAGAGGCATATATAGGCCCTACAACACAGTGTGTGTGGAAGAGAAAGAGAACCGCTTCCCACCGCTGTTGGTGGCATTGTGGGGGAAGGCCGTGCGGTCTCCTGATGTGGATGTGCGATGGCCGAACCGGTGATACGTACACATACGAATGCTAAAGATGAGAAGGAATGCGGCTTTCAAAGGCCGGTTTTGATTGGTATGTATAACCCACCACCACGACCACCACCATCTTTCCTCATCATCCACCCACCACCTCACCCAACCCCAGTCACGGCCGAACCGAACCGGACTCGGAATATGGAACAGGCTACATGGTTGATGACAAGATCATTTGCACAATGGTGTTGGGTCAGAGAAAGGCATTTAAATCTAGTGTGTGTAGACTATTAGACTCTTCTTTATCATGACTTATGTGGGAAGAATGCTCTTTTTGGCCTTCAACTAGATTGTCACTTTGGCACCAACCAGTCCATGGATGGATCTCTGATGATGTTGTGAGTCAAGTATTGGATTCAAGTATTGGCTTGAGGTGGAAGAAGCAAGGAGTAGCTTCTACTCCTTGTCCTTCGAATAATGTGGTTTTATCTCCGAATCAAGGTGGATGTGAAGTGCACTTCAGATGAGATGACAGAGGAGCTGAGCTGTGGGTTCAGCTGTCACCCGAGGATGACAAGAGAGTCACAAAGCTTGTGTTCAAAAGCAACAAATGACATGAACATAATTTGAGTGTGGATTGGCTCTGTTAAACCTTAAAGGACAAAGAAGCTGCTTCCATGTTCAAAAGCAACAAATGTCCATATCGACATATACTGGGCAAGCCTCAGAATAAAGTGCCTTTGTTGCTGCCCTTTGTCATGCACTGCCTCGAAGAAAAGGCAAGCTTCAACAAATCTTAACATGTCATATTTCAACTTTCCAAATACATTTCATATGTAAGCATTTGTAGGTGCCTAATCTCAATCAATCGATGAAAGGTTACAAGCTGCGACAAAACAAACAAAGAATTCATATGCAACCCTAACTATGGTGTCTTGTGCACCCCTTGTTCTGGTCACATTGAAATGAAGATCAAACAAAGAGGCGAAGCATAAGATCCAAGTAATACCGGCAAGACGCAAATCTATCTTCTTCACAATGCAAATACAAAGAACGAGCAGAACATGTTGAGCCATGAGTACATAAATGTTTAAATGTTCCCGAGAACAATTAACTCCATCAAGCTACTTTCTTGAACCTTGTCAAAGAGAAGTTCTCGACATAATGCTAAGAAACTCTGTAAAGCTAAATCATCCTCATCAATTTACTCCATAATCTGACAAAGATCGCTATAAGAATACACATCGTTGGAAAGTCGTCACATGTTCTAAACAAGAAAAGCTTGTCAAAGATACCCATCGTTGGATCACACATTCAAACCATTTCACATCTTGCAGAATATGTCAGTTCGCAACACAACCATTCAGATTATGATAGAATAGGAATCATTCAATGCGCAAATGCTTCCAATGTCCTGTCAGGTCCAATGTGAATAGAAAAAGTGAAAACTACATTAAAAAGCTCGACCAAAGAAAAAAAGAAATGATGGGGGCCAAAGTGGCTCTACCCTTTTTTCTTCTTTAAATGGTAGCCCAGCAAGAGGATAAGTTCTAGACACAACAACAAGAACCCCAATAGAAGGATTCTCAAAGCCTCTTGTTCATCTCTCATTAAAAGGTGCTAACATTTTAACACAGACTCAAACAAAATTATTAAACACAAATTGTTTATTTGGTCTAAAAAAATTGAATCTATAGTGTGAAGTATAGCCTTGGTCCTTCCTCGGTAATAATAGCTCTTACAAAGCAACAACAAAGAGCAATCCATAAAGTCTATAGATAATACAGAATTATATCGATTTTGCATAAAACCCCTGCAAATAATTTCTATATTAAACTACAACCATAAATGTACTCTAAATATCTACAATACAAATAGTTTGAAAGTTTGAAGTTTATTTAATTAAAGTAGTTCTTCGTCATGATTTTCAATCACGATATATCATGAAATGTAAATTTTTTTCACTCTAACAAGAGTTTAGGTAGCAAAATAGCAAAATCTCAATGGCCAAATATTTGGGGAAGCATACATGACTCCTGCTTCATCATTTAACTCCGATGTAGATCGCACTAACCTACTTGTTGATATCTATGATGTCCATCTCTAAGGGCTCCTAACCATTAGTCCAGTCTTCTAGTCTTATGCTCACAGCACCTCTAATTTAAGATATATTATCATTCATTCGTGGCAGTGAGTGGTGTTCTAAGGACATTGTCTTAACCACTTGCACAGTTCACCTCATCTTTTTCAAAATGGGGTTTCCTCCCACCCGATACAAAGACAGTGAGTCTGTTCAGCAAAACCCTTCCTCTATCTCACATTGTAAATCAACTAAAAGAATGTCTGAGGATATTATTTTCTAGCCTTTTGGCACTCATACCAGTAATAAACAATTGAATATCAAGCTTTCTTAGCATACATAAGAATCACACCATTCTCCACTATAATAAAAAAGGGAGGCTAAAATTAGATAGCATAAGATAACATTTCTAGATCATATTAGTAGAAACTTAGAATGAGGGGTAGACAATTATAGAACTCCATAAAAACAGACATAGTAGACCAAACAGGGACATTTCACTGACAAGAAAGAAGAGTTGGAGGACATATAAAATGCCCCAAACAATTTCCAATGGTTGCAAGCAACTGTTACGTGTGCTATCTAAAGCAATTCATGAACCAACTCACGAGTGCTAGAGATACTTATGGACTAGCATTGACAGCTGCACAATTGGTTCTTGTCGCTGAAGCATCTGCAGCAGGTCAAAAGAATCAAAAGTCAACATTTCAAGAGGCCCAAAACAAGGTGTTTTTTTTGGGAACAGAGATGAGATTCAGATTTTACTCATCTGATCACTAGATATACAAACAGCTCTAAGATCCAATAGAATCTATGTCAATGCTAAAGAGATTCTATTTTTTGAAACATAGCAGCAATTTAAGACAGGAAGTAAGATAGAATCACACATAGTTTATCACGAATAAAGAACATGAGATATCCTTGCAGCATAAAACATTTGATGGTTAAGATGTTAACCTTGAGTCGATCAGATACCAGAGGACCACAGTCAGCAAGCAGCAACAACTTCCTCCTCCTTAACATGCCCACCTTGAGAACCTTTGAGGACTCCTCCTTCATCTCTCTCCACTTTACCCATGGGATTGTGTCCGCGAGACAAACCGGTCAATGTACCCTCCGTCTCCACATCGTTGGCATGGTTCTGCATCCCTGTGGGCACATCCACCATATTCTTATCGGTGCCCTGGACTGGTGTCTGCTCCATCCCTATCGGCTCCTGAAACCTCATCCATCTATCCCTCTCCCTGTTCTGAACTCTCTTCTGGCCCACCATGCTTGCAACTGTGCTGCTCAGCTTCGGCATCTTTTTCTTCGAATCCACGACTTGAGGCTTGGGACTCGGGGCAGCAATCTGGTAAGCTACTCTGTTCTTCTTCTCTTTCTCTGACTGCGACAACAAAAGAACCTTCTCGAGTGCTTCCCTTGCTCGCTTTCTCGCAACGACTGCTTCCTTAGTCTTCCTCTCGGCATCTGCTCTGGTGCACGCCGCTGCCCTGCCAATGGACGCGGCCGCCAGTTTAGCGGCAGCCAGAAGCACTTTAGAGGACTTGAGATCGATCGATTTCTCCTCGCCGAGCGAAAAGAATGAGGAGGAACAGCCGGGGTCGGAGCAGCTGGGGCACACGAAGGAGGGAGCAGCCTCCAGTAGGCAAGCGGAGTGTGCGATGGAGGGGCAACGGGAGCAGCGGACGACCGGGGAGGCGCCGCCTCCGTCAAGAAGGAGATCAAAGCAGGAAACGCAGAACGAGCCGGGGTGGTACCGAAGGACACAGGAGGTGCAGAGGCGACAGAAGACAGTGCGGTGGCGGACGTTGTGTAGAGGCCAGGGATCCCGGGCGCCGCAACCGTCCCCCCCGCACCCGGCTGGCCGGAGATCCCTCTTCGCCCCCGACGGTGTCGTCATGGCTTTCGCGCCATCACGATTCACGTCGTGGAAACCCTACAACAAGGGAGATTTCACGGTCAAGAGGTTAAGGTGGAAACGATCACGTTTGGACTTCGTAGAGAGAGAGAGAGAGATTTGGGAGTTTCTTCTCTTCCTCTGCTTGTACTCCTTTCTAGGGTTTGGCTACGCTCTCGAACGGCTCTCTCTACTCCGGTGCGGGCCACGAGCGGCTCCGTCAATAGAGCAGCAGCCAACGTTGACCTATTTGCTACTGCAGAATAATATAGTGTTATGCGCATGCTACGCACGTGCAGAGCGAGAGAAGCAAGAATGTGGCTCGTGGGCTGATATGTAATTAAAATCGGCCAAAGCCCAAATCCAAACACCCGCATGGCCGACGGCGTCAACAGACGGCCCAGGGTCATCACTAGTACTTTGATGGATGAGCATTGTGTAACGGACGGTCCTGATGCGACGGAACCACGCGCATTATTGTGGGGTACGGAGAACGAGACCTTCACAACGGCCGCGTGCAGATATTACTTCCCCGTCACCCACAAACGTACGGTTAAGATCTTTTCAAGCTCTGCATCGGACGGCCAATACTGCGTGACTCATAGAGCTTTTTACGCGTACGTTCCCTTAATGTAGCACGAAACGAGGACCGATGCCCCACCCGCCCTCGTGACGGTGACACCGGAGAGATCGTTCAGTTTCAGTCGGAGATGCCATTCCCGCTCGCCAAAATAAATACTCGGGAACCTAACCCTCGGCCGCACCTCTTAGAACAGGCCTGCCGCTTAGTGGGACCCGGTGCATCGTGGGGTTCCGCTGTCGCCCTGTGGACCATAAATGGCACGGAGTGTGAGAAAATAAATTAAAAAGTACAATGTTGTCTGATGTAAAACAAAAAAATTATGGCGTCATAAAGAACTGAGAGGCGAGTGACCTATGGTTCACACCCGTTCGTTGACATCGACGGGGACCGGTGGGCCCCGACCACCGATCGGCCTGGGTGGAAGACGGGTGCGGTGGTAAGGCATTTGGGTGGGTGAGAGAACGCGAGAGGTATGGGGAGTGGGGCACTCGCGGCGAAACCGCATTCGTAACGTTTCCCGGAGACTTTTCGTTCATCCGCTTTTTCTACTCATCTCTCCCTTCTCTCCTGCTGTTGTTGTGGTTCGTCGGCCGACTTCTGCGATATTTTTCCTGTCTTCTTCCGGTTCTAGCCGCTGATTTTGGGGTCATATCGATCCAGACGATATGGGTTCCTCAAATCAGCCTCTAATTTCTTCGAAGGAAGGTTCTCTTTCTCGAATTTTTTCCTAACTTTCGGCTGGTTTTGTCGTTTTTCTCCGGTTTACCTCGAAATCAGCGAGCTTTTGAGGAATTGTTAGCTGATTTGTGCTTCTAGCGGACTTTGGGGAATTTGATATGTTGCTACTGTTTGGTTCGCGGAAGACGTCTAATTTTGGTATTTTTCGTTCCATCTGAAATGTTACGCAGGCATTTGAGCAGATTTAGGTCCCGGAGTGACATTGATGTTGTTGATGTTTGTCGGCGTTTTAATCGGAGCTATTTGTCGTCGTTAATAAGTGAAATTGGCTTACTCTAGTGAAAAAGTTGCTGTTTTTTCAATTTTTGAGTGCTTTTGTTTTGGGCTTTGTGATTGGTATGTGGGTTTCACTCGTTTGGATCTGCGGGTGCGTGGGTGTTATGTTTTTAGATTTCTGGGGGAGCAGTGAGACGATTTAGGAGCTCCATTGACTACCGTGTTCTCCGTCTTGGGGTGTTTGTGTGCTTAGAATACACTTAGAGCAATTCTCGGGCCATTGAATTGCTTTGAGGTTTCTGCCTTGATGGAGGCCAGAATTGGGAGCAAGAGCCATCAGTTTCTGGCTGCTGGGACATCTAATGTTAATGTGATTGGGCAGAAGGGCGTCGAGTGGGATTTGAATGACTGGAGATGGGATGGTGAACACTTTGTTGCAACCCCCTTGGATGCGGTCCCTGCAGATTGCTGGAGAAAACATCTGCGCCAGGATGCAGCTAAAGGATTGGTGTTGAATAGCCCATCATCTTCCTCCGAAGGTGCTGATTGTGGACTAGTTGAGAAGGATAATGGCGAGTCGGAGAAGAAGAGGAGGATTGTAGTGGTGGAAGAGGATGAATCTTGTGGTGGAGCAGGATCCCTTAGCTTAAGACTTGGGGGACATGCATATCCAGTCGTGGAATCTGATCTTGCAAATTGGGAAGTAAAGAATGAAAAGAAAAACAAACCACAAGGAGGCAGTTCTAGTCATCCAACTTGCCAGGTTGAAGGTTGTGATGCTGACCTCAGTGATTCAAGGGACTACCATAGGCGGCACAAGGTCTGTGAGATGCATGCAAAAGCCAGTTCATCAATTGTCAGAAATGCTATTCAACGATTCTGCCAGCAATGTAGTAGGTTGGTTCAGCTTATTCTTTTGGTTCTCTACCCAAACCCATCGTGGGTAACATATATTCAGTGTTAAATGCATTTGTATGACATGTTTTCTTTTATCGAACTGCTTAGAGTGCTTTTGTTTATGGTATTTAACAGATTGCCCAGTTTATTTATTGTGTTTCTTCTGTGAAATCATTCCTGAATTAGATGGTCATTTAATTATTAAGTTCCCCAATCTTGTACATTCAAGAACAGAAGCTATAACTAACTGTAGAAGTTCCAACAGGAATAGCCAGAACAAATTGCAATAGAAGTCAAGGGAATAATTTTGCTACATCCTTTACAGTGACAATGAGAAAGTTAGTTTAACTAAAATGAAAAGATAATGAAGAAATGTTGGGATCATGACACTTTTGTTATGATAGCCTTCGGAACTAGCCTTGGTGGCAGTTGATCTCAAGTTTGACTTGTCAAACTTTGTTGGTCAATGTTGGATATGTTAATAGCTTCTAGAATATCCTTTAAAATGTTTTTACTTTTGAACTTCTTCTTCACTGCCATTATTTTTAAGTGTTTGTTAACTATATGTGCAGATTTCATCTCCTTGAAGAGTTTGATGAAGGGAAAAGAAGTTGCCGGCGACGTTTAGCTGGCCACAATAGACGTAGGAGGAAAACTCATCCTGATGACAATGTCAATGGGAGTTCTTCTATTGATGAAAGGGCTAGCAGCTATTTGTTGATAAGTCTACTTAGGATCCTATCCAATCTGCAATGTAATTGCTGCAGTTTATTAATTGAATATCTGCAACATGTTTTTCCATTTGGCTTTCTATTTCCTTCCTTTTGCTATTTTTCTACATGAATCTTTATATACCAACCAGTTTTAGGGCACCTATTTATTTATTGTGATACCCTTTATGAGCTTTTGATCAGTGTTAGGAATTGGTATGCATATAGTCCTAGGCAGATTTCTCGGATGGTTGATTGGTTTAACATATATCAAGTACTAGTTCTCTAAGTTTCTAGTCCATCTGACCCTAGGACATAATTTACAATATATGTTTCCTGTGTTTGTAGGCTGCTTCAGGATACACATCACATTATACTTGTCATCACTGTGCTCATGTTTGCAAATAAAAAAGTGGGAAAATCAGGTTGCTGAAGAGATGTAACACACCCTCCTCAAAAAAGGTGATAAATGGATTGTCATGGCACAGGGATGTGGCATGCACTAGTGTTGTGTGCTGAGCCTACTGAAACCACATTGACCGTATGTAGCCTGTTTCACTCTGTGATTTCACCTGTTTCCACCGATATCATTCAAGTTTAATATGTGGAGCACTGATTTTGAGAATATTGACCTATGGAGCATAGGGCAGACTCCAATTTGACGAGGATAGGTTTCAGTAGGTCCCAGTGGTCATTAAAGAGGAGGGTAATATCTTGAAGTCCTTAATAGCAGTAGATGTATCAAGTATTTGCAGCTTCCTAGATAATTAATATGATGGATACCAGCAAAGTTTTCCTTTGATCTGATTTGGTCTGTACCTTGCCTTGCACCACATTCTAGGTTTCTAGAGTCTCTGGCCAGTTAGTGCACACTGATTATTTAATGAATGCATTCTGTTGTACCATAAAATGTGACTGTTAGCTTAAAATGGCACAGAAGTGGAGCATGGTAAGACATAAGGATGTTCCTGATCATTGGCCTTTGTTGTGTTATTCCTTCTAGTGTTCCAAAATGTGATATCTTCTATTTTGTTTGTAGCTGCATTTGTAATGCAATCATATGACAGGCTCATGTATAGCTATGCAGCCACATTAGGTGGTACATGCGGTCTGTGTATGCATCAAACTATGGTTGCATATGTGGGGTATGCAAAACTTATTAGTATGGTTATACTGTAATTATTGTTTTAGTATTATAATATGTGGCACATGATAGCATCACCATAAATGCATTCAAGTGTCTCTTACAAATTCCTATGAAAAACTTATATTTGATTGAGCTTTTATTTTGTACTTAGTTGAAAAATATATTTTAATCATATTTTATATGAAACTATATGCCAACAACATCAAGTGGATAGCTGGATGCCTTTAAGAATGATATTTCACACGCCATGTGTAGAAACATTATAGCTGGATGTTTTCAGGAGCTGCTGATTTTGTCTTATGCACATGCAGCCAATAACTCTGAACGATCACAAGATCAGGAGCTATTGACTCATTTTTTAGGTAACCTTGGCACCCTCGCTAATTCCTTGGATCCAAGTGACCTTTCTCGACTCCTACGGGCAGCTCAGGATCCACCAAAGCTTGTAACTACAGCTGGAACATCCTCAGAAGCAATTATTACTTCTGTTCTAAATGGTGTTCCTGAGCAAGATTCTAGAAGGCCCTTGGGTTCGGCAGCTAAAATGACCTACACCCCTGGTGTTCAGGGTCCTCCACAGGAAACTGATCATATCCCATCTGTTGCTGATGTTCCTAAAATAGGAATAGAATCTTCTGAAGGTGAGGCTTCGCATGCAGTTCCTCATCTGCACATTCTGCATTCTAAATACCTGTGAATATTGTCCTTTTCTCAGAACAAAAGCTTGATGCTGGTTAAATTTTTCAGAGCTTGTCATTGATAGAGTCAGAATGAAGGACTTCGATTTGAACAGTGATCCACGAGATTGCAAAAAAGGAGAGATGCCAGCAACTTCTTTGTGCACCGGGATAGGATCTCCTAATATTCCTTCATGGTTGCTGCAGAATACTTGTCAGTCAAGTCCACCTCAAACTAGTGGCAATTCGGATTCAACATCCAACCACACTCAATCCAGGTCCCATGGAGATGCTCAGGTATATCATTCTGTTTGGTTTGCTTCTAAAACATTTTTAATCTTGATGGTTCCAGAATGATCTTATTTGCTAGTCTATGTAAAGTTGGTTGACAATCAACCAAGACTTTGTGAACCTAAAGAAGTTTCAAGATCAGGTGGCCGATCTTATTTAGTAGTCTATGTAAAGTTGGTTGACAATTAACCAAGACTTTGTTAACCTAAAGTTTCAAGATAAGGGGAAAAACAAAAGTTTCTGTTTGCTGACCTGTGGAATCAGCATTCAAATCATGGATTAAAATCTTGATCACAGTGTCAATACTGGTTGGTGGCCAGACCAATACAGTACTGGTATGAGTAGGCATACCAACACTCATTACAGTCATTACTGCTTGGAGCAGGAAAAGAGAAAGAGGAGGAGGAAACTGCTAGAGCAGAAGGCCAACAACTGGAATAAATTGTGATCCAAATTAGGTAGTTGTTCTCTTTGTTAGTCTTTGGGTTTTAAAATCCATTTTTAAATGTGATCTATTGGTGGATAAAAAAAAAACTTTCACAGATTGTATGATACAAAGAATATATAAGATTATCGAGTGATATGTGAAAAGAAGATATAAGATTGTCAAGTGATCGTACCTGACCTCATACGACCCAGGCAAAACAGCATGAGTCAAATCTTTGCATCCCATGAATGAAAAGCAACCCAATATATATGAATTTGTGTGGTTCTCAGTAGTTATTAGCTGAAAGTATTAACAATCAATCGCCATCTACATAG
This sequence comes from Musa itinerans, assembly GCA_001649415.1. NCBI lineage: Eukaryota > Viridiplantae > Streptophyta > Magnoliopsida > Zingiberales > Musaceae > Musa > Musa itinerans. Next base: position 183,152 of record LVTN01000055.1, on the reverse strand, counting down.
GTATCGTGGTACTGATTAATGTTATCCATTTTGGTTGACATTTTGAACTCTTCCTAACACCTTATTATTAAAATGCCTCCAAAATGACATTGAAACACACCAACTTTTATGAGCTTTCAAATAGAAGGCCTGGGTTAAATGCCAGATGATAGTGCAATGTCAAACATCATGGTAGAACATGGTGGCACCCTGCTTTATTACTAAACTGGTGCAAGTATAAAAGAAGTATTTACTGTAATGGGATTGAAGGAATGGAGATTGAATTCCAGTGAGGAAGATGGAAGTTAGAATTAGAATTGTACGTATATATTGGCTTTCATTGAGAACGTATATACTACTGGTTGTTTATTTATATACATAATGACATTCCTTGAGAACAACGGCATTTATTTGGGTGTTCAGTGACACACAAAATGTGTTGATAAACTCTAGATTGATTTTTTTTTTTTTTTTGAGATAGATCTTAGAGTGAGTTGTCAACATTGCTGAGTTTTAAAGATATGCTACATTCTTTTGATTTTCAAGTACATATAGAAAGGTTTTCAATTTACACTGTGTTTGTCAATTATTTTTCTTCTCTTCTCATTTCAGTGTCGAACAGATAGAATCATCTTCAAACTCTTTGGCAAAAACCCTCATGATCTTCCTCTTGTTTTGCGAGCACAAGTAAGTTATTTTACATGATTGAAACACATCTAGAAAACTTCTATTCAAATTTTCCTACTACTCTTCAACTTTTCCTGGCTGATTTATCATAAAATACAAAATTGCAGATTCTTGATTGGTTATCCAATAGTCCAACAGATATTGAGAGCTACATTAGGCCAGGTTGTATAATTCTGACAATATACCTTCGCCAACCTGAGTTCGCCTGGGCACAGGTTAGTTTCCATGATTGAGAAATTTAGGATTCCACAACTACTTCCATTGGTTTTGTCATCTGATTCTGCCTCTGTTCACAGCTCTGCAATGATTTAAGCTCCTACTTAGCTAGGCTTTTGCATAACTCTCATGATTTCTGGACAACGGGATGGATCTTTGCTAGGGTACAAAACTATGCAGCTTTTATTTTTGATGGTACGTCGAGCTTCTTATGAGCTGCATTGTTTTTCTGAGTGCTTCAGAAACGTCTCCTCATCTTTTTGAATAATGCTTATTCAGGTCAGGTTGTGCTAGACATGCCTTTACTTGTTGGACATCCCAACGATTGTAAGATCTTGTCTGTCACGCCTATCGCAGTTTCTCATTCTACAAATGTCAATTTTACTGTGAAAGGCTTTAATCTTGTTCAACCAACATCTAGGTATCTATTTTCTTTACCCTTTTTTGCCCTCGGCTCCCTGCTATATTTTGCTAGTTGTTCAACTGGTTACTTTTTTTTGCAGAACTTGTATGTCCAACTCCTTTTGATACTAATTTTGTATCATAGTGATGATCTTTTGTCAGGTTACTATGTTCATTTGATGGAAAATACCTGTTCCAAGAAACAACACAAGATCTAGTTGAGGGGTTCAGTAGATGTGCAGGGCATGAGTCAGCTCAGTGCCTGAGCTTTTCCTGTTTGCTACCTGATAAAACAGGGAGAGGATTCATTGAGGTTCCATAATGCTATAGTCAATTAGTTCCCATTTTAGTTTCCTTTTTGGCCAGCTTAGCTTTTCTCTTGATTATGGTATCCTTGGTTTTGAATCTAGCTTGAAGACTGTGGGCTTACCAATGGATTCTTCCCTTTCATAGTTGCGGATGAAGATGTATGCTCTGAGATCCGTGTGCTGGAGAAATCTATTAATGTGGCTTCATGTGATGACCAACTTCAGGAAAGAAAAGATACAGACAACGCTAGAAATCAAGCTCTGGACTTTATAAACGAACTTGGGTGGCTCCTCCGAAGGAATCATATGGTGTCCATTTCTCGAGAATCTAAATTCTCTCGAAATTTGTTTCCCCTGCCACGTTTTAGGTGGCTTATGTCATTTGCTATGAATAGGGAGTGGGCTGCAGTGGTGAAGAAACTTCTTGATATTTTATTCAGTGGAACAGTAGATGCAGGTGGGCAATCATCTATGGAGCTTGCTTTGTCTGAAAATCTGCTTCACAGTGCCGTACAAATAAATTCAAAGGCCATGGTAGAACTTCTATTGAGATATAAACCCAGTAAACCTTCAAAGCAGATGGATCCTGATCAGTTCTTGTTCAGACCTGACATGCTTGGTCCATCTGGGTTAACTCCACTCCATATCGCATCCTCCACCAGTGGTGCTGAGAGCATATTGGATGCACTTACTAATGATCCTGGACAGGTACTCCATTATTTGCTATTCTCATCTTCACTTCTAATGTTGATTGTGGCAGCGATAAGGTATCGTCTGATTTAATTTCATCTTGCTTTGATCTGTCATTTTTCAGTACACAATTCTTTTTTATACGTGTGAGTTACTTAATTGACTGATTTCACATGGTGGGTAGAAGCGACCAACATTATTGAGCATTGGAGTTATTCACAGAGCTAGCTGCATAGGCTTCTACTGCTGTGCATTTTGCTTTGTATTCTTTTATTCAAAGGGTAGAAGCCACCAACATTACTGAGTATTGGAGTTATTCACAGAGCTAGCTGCATCGGCTTCTACTAATGTGCATTTTGCTTTGTTTTCTTTTATTCAACTCCAGGCCCCTTGAAATATTTAGTCATGTTATCTAATTTGACATATGTTGTCTGATCGGACAATGACTTGCACCATCTTTGGTGATTAAAGCATATTACTGCTGTAGTCAAAGCAAGAGATACAAAATTCAATTCCCAAAATTGTTACAATATGCTGAGGTCACCACCAATTAATTCCCCATGCCATTTTTACCCACATGAATTTCCTTTCAGCAGCATGCTTTTTTGCCAAATCATGTTGAAGTTCATCTCCATTGGTTCTGCTGAGTGTTAAATGTGATTTAGTGAACCTATGATCTGTCAATGTGGCGACACTTTAAGTCTTCTCATTTTTTTCTTTTAGTTAACCACACTGCAGAGATTAATTACTTTGCTAAGAAATTTCAATCCTCTACTTGAGATATGAACTGGCAGCATTATGTTGCCTTTTTTTTTTGTCAAGTCCAGATGTTGGCCACTATTGGGGTTGTATAGGTTACTCTTTGTTCTGACTTTCCTATTTGATTTTGTTTCTCATGGCCCATTTTGTTGTCTGGCCAGCTGGGAATCAACGCATGGAAGAATGTACGTGACAGCACCGGATTCACTCCCAAAGACTATGCCCTTGTTCGTGGTCATGATTCCTATTTAAGATTGGTTCAAAACAAAATTGATAAGCAACTTCATCTGAATCAGGTGGTCCTCAACATTTCTGGAGATTCCTATAAGACAGTAGATGTGCTAAAATCTGTTAAAGCAGATGCTTCAGATAGAACGACTTGGTTGAGCTCAAAGCAGCCACCATCTTGCAACCGATGCAGCCAACAGCTGGTTTATCAGAACTCTGTGGCAAGGACGATGTTGTACAGACCAGTAATGCTCTCTCTGGTCGGAATCGCGGCGGTTTGTGTCTGTGTGGGTCTGTTGTTTAAGACTCCACCCGAAGTTTTCTATGTTTTCCCTTCGTTCAGATGGGAATTGCTGGAATATGGATTCATGTGAAGAGCCGTGAGCACCACAACACCCAGTTTGGTGTAGTAATCATCTTCAAAACAGTAAGTTTTGCTATTTCAGTCTTACTCTTATGGTGACTAAAATATCCTTATGTTGATGGAATCAGATGATTGTTCTTTGCCGGTCTCATTTTTTTTTCTGACTTCATATTTATTAGTTGACGAAGATGGTTGGTAGATCCTGAGGAAGGCTCTCTTCCATCTGCCTGTTGATGATTTTGTTCCACGGGTGGGTAGTAGCAGAACTCATCATTCAGCTGAGCTCCAGTGTATGTTATCCTTCCTGATACTGGAGAAATGTAGCTCATAGCGATCCGATGAATGGGACATAACATAATGGTGGCCTTAATATTTTCCATCATGGACTAGCAGATTGGATAATCTCAAGAGTTGTCACTTATCACTTCCTTTATGGTTTAGTTAGGGTTACAAATGAACCGAGTCGTTTGTGAGTTGTAGTTTGGTGTTTGATCTGTTGAAGCCTTGCTTGAACTGCTGCTTGTTCATCAATCGAGCTAATTATAAAGCTGTTCTCGAGCCTGGTTTGAACATTATAATCTTGACATTTTTTGACCTCTTAGTGGTGTCATTAATAAGCTGATGAACAGATTCAAAACAGTTCATTTATGTATCAGAAATTTTTGGAGCAGATTCACATGTTACTGATGGGGACCGAGTGGGTTAATGGGTGAAAATAATTTGCTCCTCTGATCCAAAAATCGTTCATCAATCTTTTATATTGTCTTCGACTTACACAAATCGACATAATCATATGTTTTTTACCAATATAAAACTATGGAGTTTTCATTTTTCGGATCTCCGTATTTGTATTCTCTAATAAAAGATACTCGGATTCGATTAGTTGGGTCGGGCCGACCGATGCGTCGCGGATCCGATAGACATTTGTAAATTTTACCCGATCCGAATTGGAGTAAATGGATCGGATCGGATCGGATCAGATCGATGCATCATGGATCGGGTTTCGAATGTAGCTGTTCCCTGCGAAACCCCTCGGAAGGCCCACAGCGCGTGGGTCCACTGGACTTAACTCGGACCGGACCAGACCGGCTCTCTGGAACGCTATATAAGGCCAGCATTAATGCAAGAAATGTAATTACGGATCCCAAAAAGAGGCCGGGGAGAGGCGACCACCGTTTCCTTTCCACGGGCGCGTCCCCCTCGAATCCGGAACCCTAGCCATGAAGCAGAAGTTGATATCCTTCAAGGACGAGTTCTCCTTCGGTTCGTCCTTCCTACCTGTTCGATTCCCCTCTCTGATTTTGTTTGGCGCCCTTGATTTCGTTTCTTTTCTTATTCCCAATCTCTCGTCATGTTATATTCGATCTGAAATTGTGGCAGGGGAGCGGCTCGCGGAATCGAGAGACATCGTTGCCAAATACCCCGATCGGGTGCCGGTGAGGACTAATCCTTCTCTTCCTCGCCTTCTTCGATCCTTGATTTGCCCCAAATCAATTGCGGGTTCCCCCAATTGTCTAGATTTAGGACGAATCTCGCCCTTTTTATTAGGGGAAGGATCACGGCCCATTGTGTTTATTCATCCGACTTTGTTGCATTACAAAGTTTATTCATCCGCGGTTGGAATTTCTTATCGTTAGGCTTATACGAATCTTGAAAAGAAACTGAGCTTGAAATCTCTAGTTTTTCTAGATGGTAACTACTACATTTACTATATATGATGCTCAAAATTTAAATTTACTACCTTAAAGAATTATGTCAACATTGTTGGGAAGGAGTTGCATATAATTCGTGAGGTGAGTCATGCAAGTTCACTTTACAGCGATGTAGCTTCTATGATGCTCTTCGTTTTGCTTCATCAGGTAATTGTCGAGAGGTTCTCAAGTAGTGATCTTCCGGACATGGAAAAGAGAAAGTAAGTTTTTCTATGGATATACATTACTTCATCATAAACAGGTTAAGTTGCTACTCTCGTTTCTGATTAATAATTACTTTTATTTTTTCATTTTGTGTGAATCCGATAGAACCGAATCCTTTTCTCATCCCATCTTCTTGATTAGTATTTTTTGTTTGCATCGTTGTTGTGATTTGTATTTTAAAATATTTTTCTTGAAATATTTTAAAATTTTATTTTTTAAAAAAAACATGTACTTAGTGCATAAGGCTCTCGCCAATGCGGAGTCCGAGGAAGGTTAATATACGTAGCCTTAGCTTTAAATATTTAAAGAGGCTATTTCTGTGACTCGAATCATTGTTTCTCAAGTCGTAAAGGAGCAACCTTATTGTTGTATTAGGTCATAAAATTTCAACCTTAGCGATGAAATTTTATTTTTACTAAAGCAAATATACAAGTATATAATTTAAAGTAATTCTTGTATATTCTGCGCATGACAATCCTATTTTGTTATTTATTGTTAATGAGTTATCACCTATGGTGTGGCTACGAGAAAAACAACTTAGAAATATTGTCCTTTCATAATTATTTTCTCTATCTTGAGCAATGCTACTCTTGTAAATTATATAGGACATTTAGTTTAGCTATTCCCAAACATACGAAGAATGAATTCATTTGGTCTTGGTGGAAGTAACACCAGAACATTTCATTTCACCTACATGGACTTTGCTATCTGTGCTAGATAAACAATTCTGATGATACTATCCTGACTATTTAAAAATTGCAACTTATCTTGTGTTTCTCGGTAATACCGTATATCCATCTTGGTGTCTCTATTGCTGCTCCATAGCATTCTCATGTGTTATTTATGAACCAAATGTTTTGACCAAGAACTCATTATCAGCCTTCTTTGTAGGATTAGTCAAGTGGTTGACTCAATATAATATATCGAGCCTTCATAATCAACATTGACCAAATTTTAGCAGATGAAAATGATTGCAATCAGTTGTGGACTGCTGAAATTATTCCAGCAGCAGCTATGAGAAAGATCTCAGTAAGTGTATGAAAATCTTAAGCAAAAAGGTCTGAGTGCATGACAATCAAACTAGGAAAATTGTTAAAGGTATGGAAGCATACAAGTGCTGATTTTGACAATAACTAATTGTCACATTATAATTGTCTGGCTATTAGTACTATAGTATAGAAGAAAGAAAAATGCAAAATGCAATCAAGGTTTATAGAAGATATAGTTGTTACAATTTTAAATGAAAGAATTGGTAGTAGCATAGAAGGCATTTAGAGGGAGGAAAAAAAATAGAAAAGTGGAGAGAAGGGAAGGCTATTGGCCATATTTTTTTTCTCTATTTTTTATTTTGAAATCTCTGAATGCATCAAATATCAGTAGAATAATGTGGCAACAGAAGTTGTAGTAAAAGAAGAAACATTCTTAGATCGGTGGTTGTGAAGCATCAATTTGAGTGTCTTTAGCCTGGACAAGATTTTTTTCTTGTATGTTTATTTTTTCAGAGGTCATAATTGTTCTCCTGGATTTCAGAATAGATGGTATCTACTATCTTTAGTCTGTAACAATGATCGATTGCATTAAAGAATAGCTACTAAAACAACTGTGAATCATGGTTTCCAACTAGGTAGTGAGTTTCATGGTTATTTTCCCATCATTGTGTTCTTCTAGGACAATATTACTAGTTAACTCAATTAATATCAGATGAATAGAATACTCAAATCGACTCATTTATCCAGGATCAAACTTTTATATTTGCTGTATAGAAGAAAAGACCATAACAGTGTATGCGAAGAGCATTCTTGATGTATAGAAGAAAAGACTATAACAGTGTATGTGAATATGGATGTCTGGTGTCGAGAGATTTCGTGTCAAATAATATGATTATCTCATCGTTTTTGCAATCCTTCTTCAGATATCTGGTTCCTAAAGACATGTCTGTTGGGCAATTTATTCACATATTGAGTAGCAGACTGCACCTCACTCCTGGAAAAGCACTTTTTGTGTTTGTTAAAAATACCTTGCCGCAAACAGGTACAATTTTTTGTTGGTATTCTATTCTCTTTATACGTTTAATATCAGCCAAATTCATCTCTGGTTGCATGTTCTGCTTATGAGTGCTCTCTAAAATTGATTTTACAGCCAGCCTCATGGACTCCCTATACGGGTCATACAAAGACGAAGATGGATTCCTGTACATGTGCTACAGTAGTGAAAAGACTTTTGGTTGATTATAGACAGCCAGTTGTCTTAAGATAATGCTGAAACCTGTACTAATAATTAATACTTCATGTGAACAGTGATCTATGAACAATCAAGCAGACATTTCATTCTTATGTACATAGATTGCTTCAAAATGTGTATATTACTAAGGTGCATGGATTTAAATGTATATGACGTACGTTGCTGGATCAGTAACTCTCTCTCATGGTTCTCTATTCGGATGGTATTACGAAGGAAAGGCCAGGTTGGTAATTGTCAATGGTCCATCTTGTGGCTTGGATGGTATCATTATATCCTTGGATGGTTCGGCTGTTGATTTGTTGTTATTCTTGTTTTGTCCTGAATTTTTTTATTTTGAGTTAATGATTATGATGATGACTTTTGAAGTGAACGATCATGATTGATTATCTGATACATCCCATATTTATGTTTAATTAATTATCTATAATATATTTATCGTTAATAAAATCTTTATATCGTATTAAATTATAATATCTTAATTATAACTCAGTAAATTATATATAACATTTCTGCCAATTATATATAAGTATATATATTATATTGATATAGACAGAAACCAACCTTAATGACACAAACTTGTATGTTTTAGGTATTTTTTAATTCAATTTACTTATGGACAATCATTATTATTTATGTAAAATTTAGGTGAATGTTAGTAACAGATATATGAAGGTAAATATATATGCTATATTAAATTTCATAAGGCCGATTTCACATGTTCCAAACATCATTAGCATAAGGTGTGTTGAGAGCTCTATGCTCGCTTGTATGTTCTATTATGTTAAATTTATAGTACTTTTTTTATGTTTTATACGAATAGGTATTCTTAAAAGAATAATTAAATTTTATATCATAATATTTCAATTTTCAATTTTTCTTCCGGTGGAATTTGATGAAAAATTAGGAATTTAAGGACCACTGCCCCAATGAGACCCAAATCGGAACCAAGTCAACGCAGTCATTGGATCAAGAAATCACGGTCACGATTGAACCGACGTGGAGTCAAGAAGGTGCGATGAGATCATATCCAGTCTCCCCCCAAATCACAGGCGTCGAAGACCGTCTCCCGTCTCTGTGGAGAGAGAAGAGGAGCGGAAGAGGGGAGAAAGAGAGAGACCAGCCAATGAGTTCAGCTGCTTGCATCTCCTTGAGGCCAACCCCTCTGTCCCACCTCAAGAATGCGGAGAAAGGAGCCGCCTTTAGCCTCGCTTCCGTCAGGGGAGCGGGATTCAGGCCTTCCCCCAATGCCCTCTTCCTCAGAATCCCTTCGCGTCCGTCGAGGAGGAAGACCTCCCCAAGGCGGACCGCCGTCAGACCTTTCTCCCCTGTCATGGAGTGGCAAGATTGCAGGTACTCGAATGAACCCTCCCTCGCCCATTTGCTGGTGTCGTCTTCTTGTTTGATGCTCGAATCTGCTGATTATGTTGCGATTGTGAGGACCCGATCCGAAACCGGTTTGACCAACTTTAACGTGAACCTGTAAAGCCCCTTTTAGAGCGAATCGATGCCGATCGATAAGAAAAGAATGAAAATTATTTAAGGGAAATGAAACCATCAGATTAAGGGAGAAAACACAGTTATTAAGTAAGGCACTTGAGGAAAAAGGTTGTGGTAATGCAGACCAGGCCGATCGTTAGCTCTTCAACTTTCTGATCAGGTATTGTAAGTTAAAAGACCAAGCTTTCTTCTTCTTTCTCACTACTACATTTGACATCGGGCGGAAAAGGTTGATGCTGGAGCAAATCAGTGCACACCTTAGGTCAAGAACTTTTTTTTTTCGGTAAAGCCTTTCAAGTAAAAGAGAAAAGTTAAAAGTAGTTCTTAATTCCTCAAATGATCAAAGATTTTAGGAAACAAATCCAAGCAATAAATCAGCATGCGTTTAAAATTTTCCAGTGCATGTTTTGTTAAGATTAGTTAGTAAGTTTTTGGTTGTAGCTTTAAAGCGTTATGAAAAAAAATAAGTTATCAGTCATTTGAAGGAAATATTATCCTAGCATAGTTAGGGAATGCCTTTTGAACCAACCGAGAATGGTCTTGTTTTCAGCAAATCTGGGACTTTCTGTCACCTGCTCTTGAGATGCATCCTAAGAGATAGCTCAAAAACGACTACAGTGAATTGAAAAAAACATGAACATCATTAATATTGACAGATCAGCAGTCATACAACCTGCATATTCTTTTCATGTGGCTTTTTGTCGACAGGATCAATATGTCTATTTACAAAAAGGATCCATAAGTCACTTGGCATTTATAAATATGTCTATTCACAAATAATCTTTATCACCGTTACTTACTGATTTTTTATTAGGTTTTAGCTTTTAAGCTTAGCTCCATGGCTGTTAGCCTTTATGAGCTTCCAGTTCTGGTAGTTGTTTGATGAACTTGAGTTTGTACTTGATCATGCCAAAAGGTAATAGAAAGGTGATTTAATCTTTGTATGGATGCAGGTCTGAGATCGAAGTCGATGTTCCATGTTCAGTAGCTTACGACTGTTACTCTGATCGCGAGATGATCCCAAAATGGATGCCATTTATATCTTCTGTAAAGGTGCTTGCTAACGTTTTGTAAAGGTTTTCCTGTTTGTTTCCTTGCAGTACAAGCTATCAGATCATCAATCAGCATTACATTCTTATATCTACTATATATATGTATACTGTTGCCTTGAGTGTAGAGCTTCAAAAAGATGCAGATTGGATTTGGATTGATATTTGGATTTGGATGTAATAGGTTCTACAGGATAAGCCTGACCTCTCACGCTGGGCACTGAAGTATGAGGTGTTTGGCCGTGACGTTGAATTTTCTTGGCTTGCCCGAAATTTGAAAGTAAGAGCCAGCTTCACTTCATCTACTGTGAAAAAGATAATAATGCAACAATGTCTCTGTTTGATGCTTAACACTTGTTTCTTATGCTGCAGCCCATTCCTAATCAGAAGATACATTGGCGATCTTTGGAAGGTCTTCCTAATAGGTGTTGCAATCAGCCCTAACTCTATAGGATGGTGTTATGTTCCACTGTCCTTTCTAAATTGTAGAACTTCTTAACATTTCATGGCTTCAACATTGTGATGCAGTCATTTTTCCTATAATCGTTAACCTTTTCTAGTTTTCTCTACACGACTACAGATGTAGCAACCAAATTTTTTTGCCTCAAATAAGTAGGAACTGACCTTATTTGCCTCGAAGAAGTAGTAACTGATTTGAAAATTTTATTTGTTATCTAGCCTGTCCTATTTAGTGGCCTTCTTCTGTTTCTTCGCTAGTCCAAATCTAAGTGGACTTCAGCTCATTTTGCTTTACTGCAACCTGGGCATCATGCATACGTTCAATCACAAGTACAGTATCTTTTCTGCATGAGCAAGATTTTGTACTTGATTTCATCCCTGGACCTGTGGCATGAGAATCATGCATCTGCCCTTTTTATCTGTTATTTTTTCTTGTCAAGCATACAGAAGACTACTATCATACACTTCTGATCCTGGAAAATTGCACCTTCATGAGTTTGCCTCAATTTATGTCAAGGTAGTACCTTAAATGTCATCCTTCTTTTTTAAGACTGATTTGTCTCTCACGGAAGGGGCATTTTCCTTGCTAGCCAATTTGGATCTCTGATGTAGAGTTAGTATCTAAGAAAGTTTGTAATATCTTCTTAATATCCTTTAATATCATGGTTTGAGGACTTCTTATTCTGTCTAAATATCACCTATTGTTTCGAATGGCAATGCTGCCAAGTGGAAGGAACACACGATGCTACCAAGGAGATCCAGTGAATGACAGTTATCTATTATTTTCACCATATTTTGAGAAAACAAAATAATCTTGACAAAGAAATGTCGATAATTTTTGGTTGATAAACATATATTTATATATATGTATATGTATATATATATGTATATGTATATATATATGTATATGTATATATAT
>LVTN01000055.1:148881-170609 GCA_001649415.1 Musa itinerans | reverse complement strand
TATATATATATATGCATATATATATATATATATGTATGTGTATATACACACACACATATTTATGTGTGTGTATACATATATGTATATATATGTATATATATACATATATATATATGTGTGTGTGTATGTATATATATATACATACATACATATGTATATACATACATACATACATATGTATATACATAACCTACAGGCAAACTTTATTAATTGCTACATGTCCAAATAACAATGAGGGCTCTAAGGTATAAGACACGATCAAAATGCATTCCTAGTGCGCATGCTCACACACACGTGTGTGTATACATATATTCATTTATACTATATAAATAAATATATTCTGTTGGGGCATGTAATCCTAGAGATATCTGTTAACATAAATGCAGATGTACCCTCTTTTTTTCCTTAAAAAGAACCTCACAAACCTTCTTTTGTTCTTTTGCAGATTCTTTAGGGATATGCATTATCCTTTGATATTATAGCTGGGATGAACTTTTTATTTTCCTGAATATTTAAACCAATATATGTCTGATGGTGAAAGTGATTCATGAAACAAGATCAGTTTGGTTTTGTACACTTGTCCACCCAAATGCTTTGATACAACCATATGATTTCTACTTTCCTTCATTTTGTGTTCTTCTGTTGCTGTACTTGTGTAGAATACCCAGTACATGTAAACTTTCTTTTAATTGGTGAGATTTTAGCAGCATTAAAAATGATAATATGTTAAATTCCAATAATTGGTTTTTTGCAAATGTGCAATTATATGCTGTCTTCATGTTGATTCAAGTCGCCGAATGCAAATGCCTACTGAAGTTTTCTTAGAAGTTGCTTGATGATCTAATATGGAACTCTAGCTGAGCTGGAGAATGTGTGGTTTGTCTAAGAGATTTACATATCACATAGCAGAAAAAAGGAAGAAAGTTGTGAAGAACTCTGTCTCGTGTACATATTGCCGAAAGACTAACTTCATGCCAATTCTTTCAGGTAATGAGTTTGTCTTTAGTTCACTTCACTCTTCAAGATGCACTAGTAATGCTGCCAATATATATAATTCTGCATAGATAGAAAATATCAAAGTCATTGATGTGCTTTGTGCTCTCATCTTCACCACCCAATTTCTCAGCACTTTTATTGAGAGAATTGTAAGTGGTTTCCCCGTTGATCAACCTCCTTGAGCATGCAGGGTTGCCAGGCAAACATTGCAGCTCAACTTGCATGCTGGAACAGAACACAATGAAGCTGATTCAGAGTCTACTATGCAACTTTTATGAGGGTAATATATTCAACTTGATTCACACAATACATATTACATGAGATGGCAAGTTTGATCTTTGTCGGAGCCATCAATTCAGCGCACGATAGGAAGGTTCTCCCATTGGTGTTCAGCCGTGGGGTCCCGTGACGTTGTCAACAGTCACCCATGAAAGCCATCAGGGTAATGCTGCCTCTGCTGTGCGGGCCTCCAATTTGGCGTTACGTCAGCCATGCAAATTTTCAAATTACAGGAAGCTTCTCGAGTCTCCCTCCACTCGTGGTTTCATCGTATAAAACGGTTTCCGTTCCCGAGAAAGAGGCGCGTCGCCCGCTCTTCTTCGTCTTTCTTTCTTTCTCCGAGGGTTCGATTCCGCCTCCCAACGAAGAAGCGATCTCCGAGAAACCACACCGTGGGTTTGGGGTTCGGACCCGGTTCTGGCGAGCGATGGCGGTGGAAGCAGAGTCCTCGGCTCCGAGACCAACATCGACTGGGAAAGGTTCCTCCCTTCTCTCCCTCTCTTCTAACCTTTTTCTTTTTCTTGTACCACACAATTTTCGGGCATAGGGCATTTCTTGTGCGTGACGAGTTGATCATCTGGTTCGTTTCTTGGGTTTCTTGATCCTATATTTGAGCCATCAAGAAGGAGATCCTTTTCTTGTCGACCAATTCGATCGTCTTGGTTTTGCATTTTCTTGTAAACATTTATACTGCTTCGTGCTTTGCGTTTGTTTGTGGTTCTTTATCTCTTAACCTTAGTACGGCGTTGTTATGTGAGCCGGTAAAATTCTTTTTGGATCCGATAATATCCGATGACAACCATATCCACTATGTTACGATGAGGTGACTTATAATTGCTTAAGAAGACGCAACTATTCCTTTCAGATTAATTGACTGATTAAAGAACCCTAAAATCTCAAACCAAAAGCAAGAAGGTTGTGCTGCTTCCTTTAAATAAACGCAGGAGATTTTCAGGATTTCTATATAACATTTTTATTTTCGTGAACATAAGTACGTTCTGCAAATAACTCAGGAGGTGCGCTGTTGCCTGTCAGATTAAATGCTAGAATTCATGCTGACTTCAACTTTATCTTGTCAATGTCATTGATAGAGTAGATCTCTTTAAGTTATGAAGGCCTCATGGAGGTTTTAAGGAGAAATGTTTCCGAGTATATGTTCAAAATTTTTGGCTATTTTCTTCATCAGTGTAGCTTTAATTTGTTAGGATCAAAGATCGCTTCTAAGATGTAATATTTACATCAAGAAATTTGCTATTCTTCAAGTTAGATTGTCCTGTTAAAATGTACTTTAATGCTGATGTTTCTCCAAATAAAGATTTTAGATAAGTTTAGAATGGACTAATAAAGTGGTCAGAAGTTCACATCAAACAGATCATAGAATTGGGTTCTACAACAAGAATTATGGATTCATAATTAGTCTAGACTTGAATTTATGTGATGTGTAACTAGGTTTTGTTTGCGTGCATGCCACTTAAAACTATATTAGGCATCCATTACATGGTAATCTGTGGTTGAAGAGCCAAATGCAAATGAAAACTAGTGGGTTAGTATAATAAGGGAGAGACTTGGATGCTAGTTATTCTTGGTCACATTTATATCTCATGTGAACTGGTTTTAGATAGGCTTTGATCCTAATACCAAGTGTTAATAGTTTTCATAATGACTCCAATCTGATGTGTATTAAATAGTACATAAAAATAAAAGCACAAGCAACTCATGCAGGACTTCTGGTTGACCTTCTAAAACAGCCACTAACATGACAATGAAAGTATTTAAAACTCTTAAGATCGTTAAAAATGTATTACTCAAATTCAACTTGGCCAATTGTCAATCAATTCAATAAAAATATTCAGGCTGCTAAATGGATGCCATTAACTCCTGGCTTTGCTTTCAACAAAATTTGCCCAGTACCGATTGGCTGACTTTGTTTCGGTCTTCAATGGACTTTTTGCTCAAAACTTCAGAATTATCAATCAACCCAGTTAGAATTACCAGGCCTATGAATGGATGCCATAACTTTTAGAAGACTAGCACAATGAATCAGATGAACCACTTGAACTTATTTGAACTGTTTTCAGCAGATTTATCTTTTTTTTTAGCAATATCAGCTGGTTTTAGCTAATTTTGTTTGGACCTAATTTGCTTCAACCAACTTGGTTTCGTCCTAGTTGCTTTCAGCAAACCTTGCCCAGTGTTGATTGGCTTGATTTTGTTTTGATTTCGAATAGGCCTTTTATGAACTTTTAGAATTTGTCAATCAATACAGGCCTATAAACAGATATTACAACCCATTAAACATCAGCAAAAGGGAACCAGTGAGGTTTGATTGGAACCATCAACTTACTCAAACCATTTGTCAGCTGATATTATAGCAAAAGGGAACCAGTGAGGTTTGATTGGAATCATGAACTTATTCAAACCATTTTTGGCCAATTTTTGCTGGTTTTAGCTAATTTTGCTTGGATACGATTTGCTTCTACCAACTTTTCCCAGATGCTTTCAGCCAATCTTGGGCAGTACTGATGGACTGATTTTGCTTTGATCTTGTCTTTTGTTCCTTTCAAACAAAATTGGTTTAGCAAAAAATGGAAACGGTGGGCCATACATGTGACTCGTCAATTCTCACAATCTGCATTGTTCCAATATAAGATTAGTTTTGATACATTTCCTGATGAAAGTTGTCCATTCAAGTCCATAGTTGGTGTATCATATATTACTAAGTTCTGACAGAAGATAATATGTAGAACTAACTACATTTGGATGCGAAAGAGACCTCGTCTTTTATATGCCTTGAAGAGGCTTATTTAATATATAAGTTTGGACATCTGGTTTTGAAGATTTGGTTCTTTGAGGCTCAAAAACTTAAGCTTTTGTCTACTGTCAATATTGTCTAAGAGAGCTGATGGGATCTAACCCATGTCAAAGAAGCTTCTGCTTTCTGATTCCCTGTTGCAAGTACATAACATTGTGTTCTAATGCATATTTACATGTTAAATTTATTAATTATCTGGAAACTATGAGGGCTAGGATTTTTTTGCTGACCTTTGGCTGATTTTAGTCATCATATAGATATATAGATATATATAATATTGATGCCAACTTCTTTGTGCTTGCAGAGGCGCAGTCAGATTTTTCCCCAAAGGCCCATCCTCTTGCAGAATACAAGTAAAGATTCACCAAGCAATATTTCTTCTGTACTGTCTTGTTATATTTTCTTTCTCTAGCACTTGCTTGTTAGTTCAGGAGCTAGTCCAGACAGTTAATTGCTTTGCTTCTTTGTCTGATGCAGTTGACAGTTTCGTATGAAATCCCAGAAATTTTAATTCCAGTTGCGTCAGTAAGTATGATACACCTCTACAACAGCAATATACTTCTGATTTTTTCTTTATGAATTTTCTCTTCCTAAAATTAAAGAATTCATGGATCTCTTCAGGCGCTTAAACCATTCCTTGAAGGATTGCTTGCACAAGGCTTGGAACGATTTGCAAAAGTTGCAAAAGAGTATCAGAGAAAGATTCCCCAAAGATAACCTACAGGCAAACTTTATTAATTGCCACATGTCCAAATAACAATGAGGCTCTAAGGTATAAGTCAAGGTCAAAATGCAATCCTAGCACATACACACACACACCTATATATATATATGTATATGTATATATATATATATGTCTATGTATATGTATATGTATATGTATTTGATGTGTGTGTGTATGTATATATATATACATACATACATATGTATATACATACATACATACATATGTATATACATAACCTACAGGCAAACTTTATTAATTGCTACATGTCCAAATAACAATGAGGGCTCTAAGGTATAAGACACGATCAAAATGCATTCCTAGTGCGCATGCTCACACACACGTGTGTGTATACATATATTCATTTATACTATATAAATAAATATATTCTGTTGGGGCATGTAATCCTAGAGATATCTGTTAACATAAATGCAGATGTACCCTCTTTTTTTCCTTAAAAAGAACCTCACAAACCTTCTTTTGTTCTTTTGCAGATTCTTTAGGGATATGCATTATCCTTTGATATTATAGCTGGGATGAACTTTTTATTTTCCTGAATATTTAAACCAATATATGTCTGATGGTGAAAGTGATTCATGAAACAAGATCAGTTTGGTTTTGTACACTTGTCCACCCAAATGCTTTGATACAACCATATGATTTCTACTTTCCTTCATTTTGTGTTCTTCTGTTGCTGTACTTGTGTAGAATACCCAGTACATGTAAACTTTCTTTTAATTGGTGAGATTTTAGCAGCATTAAAAATGATAATATGTTAAATTCCAATAATTGGTTTTTTGCAAATGTGCAATTATATGCTGTCTTCATGTTGATTCAAGTCGCCGAATGCAAATGCCTACTGAAGTTTTCTTAGAAGTTGCTTGATGATCTAATATGGAACTCTAGCTGAGCTGGAGAATGTGTGGTTTGTCTAAGAGATTTACATATCACATAGCAGAAAAAAGGAAGAAAGTTGTGAAGAACTCTGTCTCGTGTACATATTGCCGAAAGACTAACTTCATGCCAATTCTTTCAGGTAATGAGTTTGTCTTTAGTTCACTTCACTCTTCAAGATGCACTAGTAATGCTGCCAATATATATAATTCTGCATAGATAGAAAATATCAAAGTCATTGATGTGCTTTGTGCTCTCATCTTCACCACCCAATTTCTCAGCACTTTTATTGAGAGAATTGTAAGTGGTTTCCCCGTTGATCAACCTCCTTGAGCATGCAGGGTTGCCAGGCAAACATTGCAGCTCAACTTGCATGCTGGAACAGAACACAATGAAGCTGATTCAGAGTCTACTATGCAACTTTTATGAGGGTAATATATTCAACTTGATTCACACAATACATATTACATGAGATGGCAAGTTTGATCTTTGTCGGAGCCATCAATTCAGCGCACGATAGGAAGGTTCTCCCATTGGTGTTCAGCCGTGGGGTCCCGTGACGTTGTCAACAGTCACCCATGAAAGCCATCAGGGTAATGCTGCCTCTGCTGTGCGGGCCTCCAATTTGGCGTTACGTCAGCCATGCAAATTTTCAAATTACAGGAAGCTTCTCGAGTCTCCCTCCACTCGTGGTTTCATCGTATAAAACGGTTTCCGTTCCCGAGAAAGAGGCGCGTCGCCCGCTCTTCTTCGTCTTTCTTTCTTTCTCCGAGGGTTCGATTCCGCCTCCCAACGAAGAAGCGATCTCCGAGAAACCACACCGTGGGTTTGGGGTTCGGACCCGGTTCTGGCGAGCGATGGCGGTGGAAGCAGAGTCCTCGGCTCCGAGACCAACATCGACTGGGAAAGGTTCCTCCCTTCTCTCCCTCTCTTCTAACCTTTTTCTTTTTCTTGTACCACACAATTTTCGGGCATAGGGCATTTCTTGTGCGTGACGAGTTGATCATCTGGTTCGTTTCTTGGGTTTCTTGATCCTATATTTGAGCCATCAAGAAGGAGATCCTTTTCTTGTCGACCAATTCGATCGTCTTGGTTTTGCATTTTCTTGTAAACATTTATACTGCTTCGTGCTTTGCGTTTGTTTGTGGTTCTTTATCTCTTAACCTTAGTACGGCGTTGTTATGTGAGCCGGTAAAATTCTTTTTGGATCCGATAATATCCGATGACAACCATATCCACTATGTTACGATGAGGTGACTTATAATTGCTTAAGAAGACGCAACTATTCCTTTCAGATTAATTGACTGATTAAAGAACCCTAAAATCTCAAACCAAAAGCAAGAAGGTTGTGCTGCTTCCTTTAAATAAACGCAGGAGATTTTCAGGATTTCTATATAACATTTTTATTTTCGTGAACATAAGTACGTTCTGCAAATAACTCAGGAGGTGCGCTGTTGCCTGTCAGATTAAATGCTAGAATTCATGCTGACTTCAACTTTATCTTGTCAATGTCATTGATAGAGTAGATCTCTTTAAGTTATGAAGGCCTCATGGAGGTTTTAAGGAGAAATGTTTCCGAGTATATGTTCAAAATTTTTGGCTATTTTCTTCATCAGTGTAGCTTTAATTTGTTAGGATCAAAGATCGCTTCTAAGATGTAATATTTACATCAAGAAATTTGCTATTCTTCAAGTTAGATTGTCCTGTTAAAATGTACTTTAATGCTGATGTTTCTCCAAATAAAGATTTTAGATAAGTTTAGAATGGACTAATAAAGTGGTCAGAAGTTCACATCAAACAGATCATAGAATTGGGTTCTACAACAAGAATTATGGATTCATAATTAGTCTAGACTTGAATTTATGTGATGTGTAACTAGGTTTTGTTTGCGTGCATGCCACTTAAAACTATATTAGGCATCCATTACATGGTAATCTGTGGTTGAAGAGCCAAATGCAAATGAAAACTAGTGGGTTAGTATAATAAGGGAGAGACTTGGATGCTAGTTATTCTTGGTCACATTTATATCTCATGTGAACTGGTTTTAGATAGGCTTTGATCCTAATACCAAGTGTTAATAGTTTTCATAATGACTCCAATCTGATGTGTATTAAATAGTACATAAAAATAAAAGCACAAGCAACTCATGCAGGACTTCTGGTTGACCTTCTAAAACAGCCACTAACATGACAATGAAAGTATTTAAAACTCTTAAGATCGTTAAAAATGTATTACTCAAATTCAACTTGGCCAATTGTCAATCAATTCAATAAAAATATTCAGGCTGCTAAATGGATGCCATTAACTCCTGGCTTTGCTTTCAACAAAATTTGCCCAGTACCGATTGGCTGACTTTGTTTCGGTCTTCAATGGACTTTTTGCTCAAAACTTCAGAATTATCAATCAACCCAGTTAGAATTACCAGGCCTATGAATGGATGTCATAACTTTTAGAAGACTAGCACAATGAATCAGATGAACCACTTGAACTTATTTGAACTGTTTTCAGCAGATTTATCTTTTTTTTTAGCAATATCAGCTGGTTTTAGCTAATTTTGTTTGGACCTAATTTGCTTCAACCAACTTGGTTTCGTCCTAGTTGCTTTCAGCAAACCTTGCCCAGTGTTGATTGGCTTGATTTTGTTTTGATTTCGAATAGGCCTTTTATGAACTTTTAGAATTTGTCAATCAATACAGGCCTATAAACAGATATTACAACCCATTAAACATCAGCAAAAGGGAACCAGTGAGGTTTGATTGGAACCATCAACTTACTCAAACCATTTGTCAGCTGATATTATCATTTTTGGCCAATTTTTGCTGGTTTTAGCTAATTTTGCTTGGATACGATTTGCTTCTACCAACTTTTCCCAGATGCTTTCAGCCAATCTTGGGCAGTACTGATGGACTGATTTTGCTTTGATCTTGTCTTTTGTTCCTTTCAACCAAAATTGGTTTAGCAAAATTGGGCAGTACATGTGACTCGTCAATTCTCACAATCTGCATTGTTCCAATATAAGATTAGTTTTGATACATTTCCTGATGAAAGTTGTCCATTCAAGTCCATAGTTGGTGTATCATATATTACTAAGTTCTGACAGAAGATAATATGTAGAACAACTACATTTGGATGCGAAAGAGACCTCGTCTTTTATATGCCTTGAAGAGGCTTATTTAATATATAAGTTTGGACATCTGGTTTTGAAGATTTGGTTCTTTGAGGCTCAAAAACTTAAGCTTTTGTCTACTGTCAATATTGTCTAAGAGAGCTGATGGGATCTAACCCATGTCAAAGAAGCTTCTGCTTTCTGATTCCCTGTTGCAAGTACATAACATTGTGTTCTAATGCATATTTACATGTTAAATTTATTAATTATCTGGAAACTATGAGGGCTAGGATTTTTTTGCTGACCTTTGGCTGATTTTAGTCATCACTTCTCAAAGTATTGCATCATAGAGTTGGTTATTGTTTATTTGATTGTGACATTTTTGTTTGCCTCCGAAATCTTGGAAATGTTAATAGCGTCGTGCATGTTCTCACACTTCAAAGATTGCATTTTGGCATCGTACATAGTGACTACACCCACTGGCCTTTTTTCATCATCCATAGTGTAAAAGGCGGACCTGCTTTTCTTTGCAGATATAATGATCACTACAATTATTCAGTTCAACAAAATTTCATCTCGGCAAAATTTCTAACTCGCAGCATATGATACGGTGACATCAAATTTACATGTTGCATAGAATGGACTCGTAACGGACACAGATGTTTGCCATTTCCACTTTGTTGTTATGTAACAAATTCTGTGTGCAGGCCCGGTGGGTGGGGAGGGGGGAGGGTACGTCTATACAACTGTGCATGCTACTCACAACCATCTATTTACAGGTTCTGCCTCCTCTTCCATCCTACAACTGTGCAGGCAGCAGGTATCGTTCATCAACTCAAATCAAAACCGGCATCTGCACTTATAGAGTAGATCAATTTGGTTCGCATTTGATCTTTACTGAACACCACCAGACACGTGAGCAAAAAAGAATGTTAGCAAAAGAGTTTCTAATATGAACTTAAAAAAAATAGAATTTCTCTGAGATGGATCTGCATAGGCTAAGTTATAAAGAAAACCTTTGATATGGTGGTAACTTCAGCAGATTCATGCATGTGGCTGATGTTGGTAAGCGATCAAGATACTCTTGGGTGACATCCAAAGGAGCAGCCCTACAAATCAGCAAAAGCTAGAACATTTGAATATTTACAGTTGAAAAAAGAATAAAAAAGAAAAGAAAAAAGAAAAACTAGAACAGACCTTTGTATGCAGAATTTTGGTTCAAGGTACTTGAAACCAAGAAGTGGACCTCTAGAACATCCAGTTACAAACCTGAAAAATTACACAACATGTTCTTTTTTCTCCATCCTTCCCATACATATGTATATACATACATACATACATATGTATATACATAACCTACAGGCAAACTTTATTAATTGCTACATGTCCAAATAACAATGAGGGCTCTAAGGTATAAGACACGATCAAAATGCATTCCTAGTGCGCATGCTCACACACACGTGTGTGTATACATATATTCATTTATACTATATAAATAAATATATTCTGTTGGGGCATGTAATCCTAGAGATATCTGTTAACATAAATGCAGATGTACCCTCTTTTTTTCCTTAAAAAGAACCTCACAAACCTTCTTTTGTTCTTTTGCAGATTCTTTAGGGATATGCATTATCCTTTGATATTATAGCTGGGATGAACTTTTTATTTTCCTGAATATTTAAACCAATATATGTCTGATGGTGAAAGTGATTCATGAAACAAGATCAGTTTGGTTTTGTACACTTGTCCACCCAAATGCTTTGATACAACCATATGATTTCTACTTTCCTTCATTTTGTGTTCTTCTGTTGCTGTACTTGTGTAGAATACCCAGTACATGTAAACTTTCTTTTAATTGGTGAGATTTTAGCAGCATTAAAAATGATAATATGTTAAATTCCAATAATTGGTTTTTTGCAAATGTGCAATTATATGCTGTCTTCATGTTGATTCAAGTCGCCGAATGCAAATGCCTACTGAAGTTTTCTTAGAAGTTGCTTGATGATCTAATATGGAACTCTAGCTGAGCTGGAGAATGTGTGGTTTGTCTAAGAGATTTACATATCACATAGCAGAAAAAAGGAAGAAAGTTGTGAAGAACTCTGTCTCGTGTACATATTGCCGAAAGACTAACTTCATGCCAATTCTTTCAGGTAATGAGTTTGTCTTTAGTTCACTTCACTCTTCAAGATGCACTAGTAATGCTGCCAATATATATAATTCTGCATAGATAGAAAATATCAAAGTCATTGATGTGCTTTGTGCTCTCATCTTCACCACCCAATTTCTCAGCACTTTTATTGAGAGAATTGTAAGTGGTTTCCCCGTTGATCAACCTCCTTGAGCATGCAGGGTTGCCAGGCAAACATTGCAGCTCAACTTGCATGCTGGAACAGAACACAATGAAGCTGATTCAGAGTCTACTATGCAACTTTTATGAGGGTAATATATTCAACTTGATTCACACAATACATATTACATGAGATGGCAAGTTTGATCTTTGTCGGAGCCATCAATTCAGCGCACGATAGGAAGGTTCTCCCATTGGTGTTCAGCCGTGGGGTCCCGTGACGTTGTCAACAGTCACCCATGAAAGCCATCAGGGTAATGCTGCCTCTGCTGTGCGGGCCTCCAATTTGGCGTTACGTCAGCCATGCAAATTTTCAAATTACAGGAAGCTTCTCGAGTCTCCCTCCACTCGTGGTTTCATCGTATAAAACGGTTTCCGTTCCCGAGAAAGAGGCGCGTCGCCCGCTCTTCTTCGTCTTTCTTTCTTTCTCCGAGGGTTCGATTCCGCCTCCCAACGAAGAAGCGATCTCCGAGAAACCACACCGTGGGTTTGGGGTTCGGACCCGGTTCTGGCGAGCGATGGCGGTGGAAGCAGAGTCCTCGGCTCCGAGACCAACATCGACTGGGAAAGGTTCCTCCCTTCTCTCCCTCTCTTCTAACCTTTTTCTTTTTCTTGTACCACACAATTTTCGGGCATAGGGCATTTCTTGTGCGTGACGAGTTGATCATCTGGTTCGTTTCTTGGGTTTCTTGATCCTATATTTGAGCCATCAAGAAGGAGATCCTTTTCTTGTCGACCAATTCGATCGTCTTGGTTTTGCATTTTCTTGTAAACATTTATACTGCTTCGTGCTTTGCGTTTGTTTGTGGTTCTTTATCTCTTAACCTTAGTACGGCGTTGTTATGTGAGCCGGTAAAATTCTTTTTGGATCCGATAATATCCGATGACAACCATATCCACTATGTTACGATGAGGTGACTTATAATTGCTTAAGAAGACGCAACTATTCCTTTCAGATTAATTGACTGATTAAAGAACCCTAAAATCTCAAACCAAAAGCAAGAAGGTTGTGCTGCTTCCTTTAAATAAACGCAGGAGATTTTCAGGATTTCTATATAACATTTTTATTTTCGTGAACATAAGTACGTTCTGCAAATAACTCAGGAGGTGCGCTGTTGCCTGTCAGATTAAATGCTAGAATTCATGCTGACTTCAACTTTATCTTGTCAATGTCATTGATAGAGTAGATCTCTTTAAGTTATGAAGGCCTCATGGAGGTTTTAAGGAGAAATGTTTCCGAGTATATGTTCAAAATTTTTGGCTATTTTCTTCATCAGTGTAGCTTTAATTTGTTAGGATCAAAGATCGCTTCTAAGATGTAATATTTACATCAAGAAATTTGCTATTCTTCAAGTTAGATTGTCCTGTTAAAATGTACTTTAATGCTGATGTTTCTCCAAATAAAGATTTTAGATAAGTTTAGAATGGACTAATAAAGTGGTCAGAAGTTCACATCAAACAGATCATAGAATTGGGTTCTACAACAAGAATTATGGATTCATAATTAGTCTAGACTTGAATTTATGTGATGTGTAACTAGGTTTTGTTTGCGTGCATGCCACTTAAAACTATATTAGGCATCCATTACATGGTAATCTGTGGTTGAAGAGCCAAATGCAAATGAAAACTAGTGGGTTAGTATAATAAGGGAGAGACTTGGATGCTAGTTATTCTTGGTCACATTTATATCTCATGTGAACTGGTTTTAGATAGGCTTTGATCCTAATACCAAGTGTTAATAGTTTTCATAATGACTCCAATCTGATGTGTATTAAATAGTACATAAAAATAAAAGCACAAGCAACTCATGCAGGACTTCTGGTTGACCTTCTAAAACAGCCACTAACATGACAATGAAAGTATTTAAAACTCTTAAGATCGTTAAAAATGTATTACTCAAATTCAACTTGGCCAATTGTCAATCAATTCAATAAAAATATTCAGGCTGCTAAATGGATGCCATTAACTCCTGGCTTTGCTTTCAACAAAATTTGCCCAGTACCGATTGGCTGACTTCGTTTCGGTCTTCAATGGACTTTTTGCTCAAAACTTCAGAATTATCAATCAACCCAGTTAGAATTACCAGGCCTATGAATGGATGTCATAACTTTTAGAAGACTAGCACAATGAATCAGATGAACCACTTGAACTTATTTGAACTGTTTTCAGCAGATTTATCTTTTTTTTTAGCAATATCAGCTGGTTTTAGCTAATTTTGTTTGGACCTAATTTGCTTCAACCAACTTGGTTTCGTCCTAGTTGCTTTCAGCAAACCTTGCCCAGTGTTGATTGGCTTGATTTTGTTTTGATTTCGAATAGGCCTTTTATGAACTTTTAGAATTTGTCAATCAATACAGGCCTATAAACAGATATTACAACCCATTAAACATCAGCAAAAGGGAACCAGTGAGGTTTGATTGGAATCATGAACTTATTCAAACCATTTTTGGCCAATTTTTGCTGGTTTTAGCTAATTTTGCTTGGATACGATTTGCTTCTACCAACTTTTCCCAGATGCTTTCAGCCAATCTTGGGCAGTACTGATGGACTGATTTTGCTTTGATCTTGTCTTTTGTTCCTTTCAACCAAAATTGGTTTAGCAAAATTGGGCAGTACATGTGACTCGTCAATTCTCACAATCTGCATTGTTCCAATATAAGATTAGTTTTGATACATTTCCTGATGAAAGTTGTCCATTCAAGTCCATAGTTGGTGTATCATATATTACTAAGTTCTGACAGAAGATAATATGTAGAACTAACTACATTTGGATGCGAAAGAGACCTCGTCTTTTATATGCCTTGAAGAGGCTTATTTAATATATAAGTTTGGACATCTGGTTTTGAAGATTTGGTTCTTTGAGGCTCAAAAACTTAAGCTTTTGTCTACTGTCAATATTGTCTAAGAGAGCTGATGGGATCTAACCCATGTCAAAGAAGCTTCTGCTTTCTGATTCCCTGTTGCAAGTACATAACATTGTGTTCTAATGCATATTTACATGTTAAATTTATTAATTATCTGGAAACTATGAGGGCTAGGATTTTTTTGCTGACCTTTGGCTGATTTTAGTCATCACTTCTCAAAGTATTGCATCATAGAGTTGGATATTGTTATTTTGATATTGTTCATTGTGACATTTTTGTTTGCCTCCGAAATCTTGGAAATGTTAATAGCGTCGTGCATGTTCTCACACTTCAAAGATTGCATTTTGGCATCGTACATAGTGACTACACCCACTGGCCTTTTTTCATCATCCATAGTGTAAAAGGCGGACCTGCTTTTCTTTGCAGATATAACGATCACTACAATTATTCAGTTCAACAAAATTTCATCTCGGCAAAATTTCTAACTGGCAGCATATGATACGGTGACATCAAATTTACATGTTGCATAGAATGGACTCGTAATGGACACAGATGTTTGCCATTTCCACTTTGTTGTTATGTAACAAATTCTGTGTGCAGGCCCGGTGGGTGGGGAGGGGGGAGGGTACGTCTATACAACTGTGCATGCTACTCACAACCATCTATTTACAGGTTCTGCCTCCTCTTCCATCCTACAACTGTGCAGGCAGCAGGTATCGTTCATCAACTCAAATCAAAACCGGCATCTGCACTTATAGAGTAGATCAATTTGGTTTGCATTTGATCTTTACTGAACACCACCAGACACGTGAGCAAAAAAGAATGTTAGCAAAAGAGTTTCTAATATGAACTTTAAAAAAATAGAATTTCTCTGAGATGGATCTGCATAGGCTAAGTTATAAAGAAAACCTTTGATATGGTGGTAACTTCAGCAGATTCATGCATGTGCTGATGTTGGTAAGCGATCAAGATACTCTTGGGGGACATCCATGGGTGACATCCAAAGGAGCAGCCCTACAAATCAGCAAAAGCTAGAACATTTGAATATTTACAGTTGAAAAAAGAATAAAAAAGAAAAGAAAAAAGAAAAACTAGAACAGACCTTTGTATGCAGAATTTTGGTTCAAGGTACTTGAAACCAAGAAGTGGACCTCTAGAACATCCAGTTACAAACCTGAAAAATTACACAACATGTTCTTTTTTCTCCATCCTTCCATTTACATTTTTTGACAGGTAGGAATTGCACAATATCAGGGAAAACTGACTTAAGAAATTTCTTCCGAATTTTTTATTTATTTTTTATATCCATCCTTCCATCTACATTATTTGACAGGTATGCAATGACCTACGGAACATATGTTTTAGAAATAATATATATATAATTGCATAATACAAGGGAAAACTCACTTAAGAAATTTCTTCTGATACTCCAGAGAAAAGCTTTCGAGAACTTCCCAGAACATCTCAATGACTTGATGTTCCTGCAAAGATACCCAACATGAACATTATAGGTCAACAGCAGCAGATCATATGCCAAATCAATTGTATATGTAATTCCCCTCTTCAACCGATACCAGATCTTAGGTGTGTCTATGATAATGCATCAGAGTGTACTGTAATTGTAATTTTATTTTTCCGATAAAAAATCATATCATCTTGGATCAACTAAAATCTTACATGATGATATCCACCGGTATACTGGGTATTTGAACGCAGATCATCCACATTCATGCTTTCAAGCGACCCTGATATAAAAAGCTGAAAGAACACTAAGTCAATGTATAAGATTCCTCTTCTTATGCTGTCTTCATGTTGATTCAAGTCGCCGAATGCAAATGCCTACTGAAGTTTTCTTAGAAGTTGCTTGATGATCTAATATGGAACTCTAGCTGAGCTGGAGAATGTGTGGTTTGTCTAAGAGATTTACATATCACATAGCAGAAAAAAGGAAGAAAGTTGTGAAGAACTCTGTCTCGTGTACATATTGCCGAAAGACTAACTTCATGCCAATTCTTTCAGGTAATGAGTTTGTCTTTAGTTCACTTCACTCTTCAAGATGCACTAGTAATGCTGCCAATATATATAATTCTGCATAGATAGAAAATATCAAAGTCATTGATGTGCTTTGTGCTCTCATCTTCACCACCCAATTTCTCAGCACTTTTATTGAGAGAATTGTAAGTGGTTTCCCCGTTGATCAACCTCCTTGAGCATGCAGGGTTGCCAGGCAAACATTGCAGCTCAACTTGCATGCTGGAACAGAACACAATGAAGCTGATTCAGAGTCTACTATGCAACTTTTATGAGGGTAATATATTCAACTTGATTCACACAATACATATTACATGAGATGGCAAGTTTGATCTTTGTCGGAGCCATCAATTCAGCGCACGATAGGAAGGTTCTCCCATTGGTGTTCAGCCGTGGGGTCCCGTGACGTTGTCAACAGTCACCCATGAAAGCCATCAGGGTAATGCTGCCTCTGCTGTGCGGGCCTCCAATTTGGCGTTACGTCAGCCATGCAAATTTTCAAATTACAGGAAGCTTCTCGAGTCTCCCTCCACTCGTGGTTTCATCGTATAAAACGGTTTCCGTTCCCGAGAAAGAGGCGCGTCGCCCGCTCTTCTTCGTCTTTCTTTCTTTCTCCGAGGGTTCGATTCCGCCTCCCAACGAAGAAGCGATCTCCGAGAAACCACACCGTGGGTTTGGGGTTCGGACCCGGTTCTGGCGAGCGATGGCGGTGGAAGCAGAGTCCTCGGCTCCGAGACCAACATCGACTGGGAAAGGTTCCTCCCTTCTCTCCCTCTCTTCTAACCTTTTTCTTTTTCTTGTACCACACAATTTTCGGGCATTGGGTTCAAATAACAGTCAGTATGGAGCAGTAGCAGTACCAATTGGTATTTCTTTTTCCTTTTTCAAATAATACCAGATGGTACAGGTCAGCATACCACCAAATATACTGATAGATAGACATAACAAACTAATGTTTAAATTCTTAGATAAGAATACCCAGTAACATGATAAAAAGCTAGTAGCAGAGCAAGAGAACCCCTAATTGGTTTTGCATTTTCTTGTAAACATTTATACTGCTTCGTGCTTTGCGTTTGTTTGTGGTTCTTTATCTCTTAACCTTAGTACGGCGTTGTTATGTGAGCCGGTAAAATTCTTTTTGGATCCGATAATATCCGATGACAACCATATCCACTATGTTACGATGAGGTGACTTATAATTGCTTAAGAAGACGCAACTATTCCTTTCAGATTAATTGACTGATTAAAGAACCCTAAAATCTCAAACCAAAAGCAAGAAGGCTGTGCTGCTTCCTTTAAATAAACGCAGGAGATTTTCAGGATTTCTATATAACATTTTTATTTTCGTGAACATAAGTACGTTCTGCAAATAACTCAGGAGGTGCGCTGTTGCCTGTCAGATTAAATGCTAGAATTCATGCTGACTTCAACTTTATCTTGTCAATGTCATTGATAGAGTAGATCTCTTTAAGTTATGAAGGCCTCATGGAGGTTTTAAGGAGAAATGTTTCCGAGTATATGTTCAAAATTTTTGGCTATTTTCTTCATCAGTGTAGCTTTAATTTGTTAGGATCAAAGATCGCTTCTAAGATGTAATAACTAAGCCTCTTTTAGTAGAATTGACTAAATATATACTCAAAACAAACCACATTAAATAATTCAAACAAAAATATGTAGCACAATAATGTACCAGTAAAATGCTTTAGGTTAATGATGTGGGAAAAATGCTCATCAGGATCAAAGATCGCTTCTAAGATGTAATATTTACATCAAGAAATTTGCTATTCTTCAAGTTAGATTGTCCTGTTAAAATGCACTTTAATGCTGATGTTTCTTTAAGGTTGGAATGTCCTTTTATGAGCTACCTAGAGGCTGTTGGTTATTCTCCAAATAAAGATTTTAGATAAGTTTAGAGTGGACTAATAAAGTGGTCAGAAGTTCACATCAAACAGAACATAGAATTGGGTTCTACAACAAGAATTCTGGATTCATAATTAGTCTAGACTTGAATTTATGTGATGTGTAACTAGGTTTTGTTTGCGTGCATGCGATAATTTGCAACAAGATGAATGAAGGCAATAGCGTTGTCCTTGGTAACACGCAGATCTTTTCCACCAGGGATTAGCTCCTCTTCTGTTCGAAACTATATTAGGCATCCATTACATGGTAATCTGTGGTTGAAGAGCCAAATGCAAATGAAAACTAGTGGGTTAGTATAATAAGGGAGAGACTTGGATGCTAGTTATTCTTGGTCACATTTATATCTCATGTGAACTGGAAACATCACCTTTATAATGCTGCACACATAAACCCCAAATTTGCAAACATGAGGGAAGCATCAGCAAAAACTAAAGTAAAAAAAAGTTTAATCTTCAATTTAGGATACTTAGTGCAAGCTTTGATCCTAATACCAAGTGTTAATAGTTTTTAAGAAACAGGAAAATTCGTAAACTTCAGTGATCTTTCGTAAGATCATCCAAAACTTGTTTTCACAATGACTCCAATCTGATATGTATTAACAGTAAAAGAGCTTAATCTTCAGAAGATAACATATAGCACATAGATGGTATATCAAAAGCAGCAAGGCTGTAGAAACAACCAGTTCTAAGCTAATCAATCCGTCCAGTACTTGAAACTTTAAATTGTATACATATCAGATCTTCGATAAAACATATCTGTGTTGACATCTAGATCTCACTTTCTTCATAACCTTCCTTGATCAGATCTCAGTTCAAAAGATGAAAATTTAGCATCGTTAATTATATGAACACCACAATTTATTAAAATGATGAATCTTAGAGGTAATAGTTGCATACTTAACAGAATTTAAAATGATGAATCGTAGAGGTAATAGTTATTTAAGAAACAGGAAAATTCGTAAACTTCAGTGATCTTTCGTAAGATCATCCAAAACTTGTTTTCACAATGACTCCAATCTGATATGTATTAATAGTTTTTAGATAGGCTTTGATCCTAATACCAAGTGTTAATAGTTTTCATAATGACTCCAATCTGATGTGTATTAAATAGTACATAAAAATAAAAGCACAAGCAACTCATGCAGGACTTCTGGTTGACCTTCTAAAACAGCTACTAACATGACAATGAAAGTATTTAAAACTCTTAAGATCGTTAAAAATGTATTACCCAAATTCAACTTGGCCAATTGTCAATCAATTCAATAAAAATATTCAGGCTGCTAAATGGATGCCATTAACTCCTGGCTTTGCTTTCAACAAAATTTGCCCAGTACCGATTGGCTGACTTCGTTTCGGTCTTCAATGGACTTTTTGCTCAAAACTTCAGAATTATCAATCAACCCAGTTAGAATTACCAGGCCTATGAATGGATGCCATAACTTTTAGAAGACTAGCACAATGAATCAGATGAACCACTTGAACTTATTTGAACTGTTTTCAGCAGATTTATCTTTTTTTTTAGCAATATCAGCTGGTTTTAGCTAATTTTGTTTGGACCTAATTTGCTTCAACCAACTTGGTTTCGTCCTAGTTGCTTTCAGCAAACCTTGCCCAGTGTTGATTGGCTTGATTTTGTTTTGATTTCGAATAGGCCTTTTATGAACTTTTAGAATTTGTCAATCAATACAGGCCTATAAACAGATATTACAACCCATTAAACATCAAAAAAGAGAAGGTGCCGATACAACTCTGGATCAAGTGAAGGCAAATCATGCAAAAAGTTGCTCCTAATTGCCAGGAGATTAGCATTAGTCACATACGAAGTAATAATCAAATGCAAGAAATCTTGATAAAAAATAATAGACAACCAACATGGGAGACTACATCAGGTGAACACCAAGTGAACGCAAGTATCATAAGCAATCATATCACTATATAAAGTAAACAAAGTATATGACTTCATCAGATTTTCATAAGCTTTTTCTTGAAATAATTTTGTATGAAAGACTGCAGCTGCACAGATAGAAGCTTTTTGAGTACTATTGTTGATTCAATATAGCATTATAATACCTCAAATGCCCCACAATGAAGGAGATTTCTAAAACAAATTATGAATAAAACAAAATTCAACTCATTCTTGCAAAACCACAATTTCCCCAGTAAAACAGAAGATGAACTAGTAAAATAAGGGTTTCGAAACCTTACTTCTCTTTCAATTTGCTAAGGAAGAATGTTGCAAATGGTATGTCCACGAGGATGCCCTCATACATAGCCTACAGAAAAATAAGTTCATGAGGTTTACAGAGCAGGCATATACAAATTTTATAAATTATGATCACTGCAACGAATTTTGTAAACTGACATGCAAAAAAAAAAAAAAGATTTATGGGTTCAAATAACAGTCAGTATGGAGCAGTACCAGGCGATATTACCAGTACCAATTGGTATTTCTTTTTCCTTTTTCAAATAATACCAGATGGTACAGGTCAGCATACCACCAAATATACTGATAGATAGACATAACAAACTAATGTTTAAATTCTTAGATAAGAATACCCAATAACATGATAAAAAGCTAGTAGCAGAGCAAGAGAACCCCTAATTTTATAGAACCTTCTAAAGTTGAAAATTTCATCAATACCCTCTCAAAGTTGTTAAATGCACATATGTATCGTGCTGGAACTTTAAAACCACGCCATCAGCAACTGGAAAATCAACAATGTTCCAATTGATAAACAAACCAGGTGAACCAGTATGCATTGCTCGGTACATACCAGTTCCACCTGTGGACTGGAACACAGACCATCCAATCCAAACGCCATAGCCAACACCTGCACACTGTGCGTGTCGCACAGACAGCCACCTCCGTTTGGTACTCCTATCTCCTTCCTCCTCCGTCATCACTGCTTCCTGCCCTCCTCTTCTTGTCCACCTCCTTATCTTCTCCTCCTTTCCCCCTTTCCTCCTCTCTTGGCACCGCGGTGCATGCCAATGTCGTGTGTTGGTACGCCGGCACAGACTAGACCTTCCATTCATGGGCCAATGGGTCCAACACCCGAAATGTATAATCTAGGTTCAAAACCTTATTGATATTGTTGGATCTTTTTTTTAAATAAAAAATTCACTGTCCAGGAAATAAATTCCTTAAAAAATCTTCACTACACACAAAAAGTGTTTCCCAGTTTACAGGGTTAGTCGCATATGGTCCCTGGTCACTCAAGTTGATCCGCAACAACCCTGGTGAGATCGGCGGCACCAATCTACCAGAGTTTTCAGCTACCACCAGCAGGTGGAGGTGGTGGCTCACAGCAATGGCCACTGCTTACAAGCCATGGTGTCAATGGCTTTGCCCGTTGCAATCTGCAGCCACCACCTGTTCCCTGGTGATGCAGATTCCAGCCAGGAGGCTGCAACACCAACCAGCAGTGAACAACTGCAACTGTTGCATGTGGTCACTTAAATAGACAACAAAAAGTGGCCTGTGGCTGTGGACACTCTTCTCCTAGCAAGGTTGACTATCTGTTGGCCCACCCCGACCGACTGGGAGCCCCTGGTCGATACGATACGCACAGAGGCATACCAAAATCATCAAAAAAACCTCCATACATATCTGGAAAATAAAAAAAGTTAGGTTAGGGTTTTTAAGTTAGAAATAAATATAATTTTAATATAATTTTAACAAAAATAATGAAAATTAGGAACAAATAGTGCCACATATCTTTTTTAGGCTTTGAGGAGTAGCCTTATGGTACA
>LVTN01000055.1:79009-148804 GCA_001649415.1 Musa itinerans | reverse complement strand
AAAGAAATTATTTGAATTATTAGATTATTTTTTATATAACTTCAATTTTAAGATTCAAATGAATTAAGTAATGAATCGATGGATATACCTAGTTCTACCACCAAAAAGAATGACGAGACTCCACGAGTGGTGGATTGAGATCCTTGATCCTAAGTATCTGTATGTCAATATGATATATTTGTCGAACCTAATCCTGAAATTAATCCCATGACATAGTGTACTGATACACCATTTGCAATTGGTGCATCAATGTGGTAATGGTCGTAGTCTGATCGTCGTGAACCACATGTCCGAGGCGGCTTCTAAGGTAAGGATTAATGTGATATGTATTGGTGCGGAGCATAAAGAATATCATAACTCCTACTTTCTCTACTGATTTGTTGCTCCGTATCGTAAAATCGATCAACGTACAATTGCTCAGAGAAGTATAACCAACTATCACCATACTATTATTAGTCATAAAATTCTCCATAATACGACACTGTGAATATGATGAGCTTCACTTTGTGCCTATGTCGCGCAAGCTCTGGAACATCTGCTCAAAATCGATTGGCTTACCCTTTCCCCTTTCGTGCATAAACTAAACCAATACCTTGTCGAGCTCCATAATCTGAATCTTGAGTGGCATGTGTAAAATATTGCTCCTCAATCCATGCACCACTCTCAAATTGTGTATACGGGACCATCGACTTCCTAGCGTCGTTGCCATCATCGATCGAGGCACTACTGTCCACGTCGTTGCCATGTCTCTAGACCGAGCGGGTTGTTGAATGCGATTGCGAAGGTGTCTCATCGCCCGACTCGATTCTTTCCAACAGTGTAGTTGATACCATTGTCTTCCCCTTTACCTTTGCATTTGTATATTGCGCGAACGACTATGGCGATTGAGTGTCTTTAGTTCCTAAGGCAGTCTGACTCGATGAAATATAAAGATTTGACCCATTAAATGTTTAATTTCAAAAAAATCAATATTAAACACATTAATCACAATAATAAAGACCTTAATTATTCCCTAATTAATAATATTCTACCATCGAAAACATATCAAACAACATATTGGACATTAAGTCATACACCACATAGAATAGGCTTAATCATCTCATAAATCAATAAAAATCTAGAACGAGAATATATACCTCTTAATTAGAGTGTTCTTCCTCTTAATCCTTCCAAATTAACTTCCTAAGTTTGATCCAATCAACAAATTGTAGTTTTGTTGAGTTTAGAAAAGTAAAAATGTGAGAATAAGAGAGAGATGTGAATGAAAAAAAGTTTAAGAGATTGAGAGAGTGAAATGAATTGAAAGAAGGGGGAGGAAAGGGTTTAGAAACCCTTTTCTAAGTCTCAAACGATCAAATTGACTATTTGAAATAGAAAATCTCAGCTGTTGATAGGTAACGATCGAAATCCAATTGTTACCAATCGATACAGATCAGTAACGGTTGGATTTCGACAGTTAACGCCAGGTACAAGTCGATAACGGTTGAAATCCAAGCACCGACCGATACAGGTCGATAATGATCGGATTTCAAACATTATTGCCCGATACAGACCCCATATCGCCCGATACAAGGTCAAGTGACTGGTACCAACAGATAAAGGGCGATCCATGTATCGATATCTTGTCAGACCAGCACATACTGCCCATACCGGGCGATATGTATCGGTATAGCAAACCTTGAGTGGCATGACTATGAATTAATAGTGGTTCGGCAAGTCAATAAACAACGAGCAAAATTCACCTTAATTAAAAGGTTGTAAACGATAAAAGGTTATACATGGTTTTAAGAATTTGTCAATGCCAATCCCAATCAGTCAATCGCACCAAAGATCAATCAAAGCTAACCCGAAATGCCCCAAATTATTCAATATGATCGATTATCAAAAAAGTTGGAGCAACAATCAAATCGTGAACTAGCATGTATATCAAATTAAAAAAAAATTTATTGTATTATACCATCAACATTTCTCCCTCCACACAACGCAATTGCTGAAAAGGATCTATGTAGCTGGCCCTGAATAATTGGGACCATGAATCAAAATGTCACCCACACTAATAGATACGGACCAATACTTACGAGTCTAACAACCAACTGAGACGCGTACCTGACCATTTTGCCCGGTTCAATTTTATAAGTATTGTACCTTTCAGTAAAATCGCTGTATCAAACTCATTGGCTAGTACATAGACCGGTACAAGTATAATTTCTTTCTAATTTCTTACAGTTGCCACATCCTTGTTTGTGTCTCTCCATTAAGACTCTCTCTCCATCTGATATTCTCCCATCAGTATGTGACCATCTCCTTCACCACCTCCTTCCCTATTATCTGTTTCCCTTAGGTGTGGGTGGGTATTGATGGTACCAACTCATACCAAGAGTCAGTATGTCACCACGTATCAGTACCATACTGCTCCAACCACGAACCAATAGTGACATCAATATTAGATCGAGAATTTGAGCCATAATTGGAACATTGTGATTTGTTGCTGTTGTCGTAATATTCTCATAAGTCAAAATTGTAAAAAAGCCAAAATGCTAAGTTCAAACACAAATTTTCAACTTTTTCAAGTACAAAGGAACCACAATGTTCTTAATTGAAAAATTAAGCATAATAATTAATAACTTCTTCAGAAACTTGATCATCCAATACTTATGGTCCAACCCAATTGATCCAATTTGATCATTAATTTTTTTTATCGATTAAAAATACCATAAATAGCAAATCTATAAGCCAAAGGTAAACAAGATTTTAAAAACTGCCAAAAGATAAACCAGAAATATAATTCAGTTTTTTTTTTTTTTTCAAGCATCCCCTCACCCTCTCCAATAATTAATCACCGTGGTCTAGGATGCTAAAGTATAGATGGCAGTATGCTCAATATGTAGAGCATTCTGAGACAGGTCCAAATCCAATACACAGGCATAGCATGGTACACGCCTGATTACAACAAAGGCTAATTATGTATTACACATAAAAACTGAATGAACTTCTACAAGATGCAAAAAAGGAGCAGGAAAACATAATGAAAGTACCTTCCCGAGAAGAGTCCCAAGAAAATGGAAAAACTGAAGATGTTGTTCGTGAACTAATGCTGACCCAGGATTCGGATAAAGAAGATGATCAGGTGTTTCCTGAAACAGATTACAAGAGAAATGGAAAACACAAAATGAGAAAAGCACAAAGACAAAGAAAACAAATCTGTTGTGCCTCCACTCTCACAATAAGATGTGTATTTCAGTTGAAGCTTTAATAAAAAAAAAAAAAGATTTATGGGTTCAAATAACAGTCAGTATGGAGCAGTATCAGGCGATATTACCAGTACCAATTGGCATTGCTTTTTTTTCAAATAATACCAGATGGTACAGATCAGCATACCACCAAATATACTGATAAATAGCCGAAACAAATACCAAACTAAAGCTTAAATTCTTAGATAAGAATATCCAATAACATGATTAAAAACTAGTAGTAGAGCAAGAGAACCCCTACTTTTATAGAAACCTTCTAAAGTTGAAAATTTCATCAATACCCTCTCAAAGTTGTTAAATGCACATATGTATCGTGCTGGAACTTTAAAACCACGCCATCAGCAACTGGAAAATCAGCACAATGTTCCAATTGATAAACAAACCAGCTGAAGCAGTATGCATTGCTCGGTACATACCAGTTCGCCAGTGGACTGGAACACAGACCATCCAATCCAAGCGCCATACGCCAACACCTGCACACTGTGCGTGTCACACAGACAGCCACCTCCGTTTGGTACTCCTATCTCCTTCCTCCTCCGTCATCACTGCTTCCTGCCCTCCTCTTCTTGTCCACCTCCTTGTCTTCTCCTACTTTCCCCCTTTCCTCCTCTCTTGGCACCACGGTGCATGCCAATGTCGTGCGTTGGTATGCCGGCACAGACTAGACCTTCCATTCATGGGCCAATGGGTCCAACACCCGAAATGTAGAATCTAGGTTCTAAACCTTATTGATATTGTTGGATCTTTTTTTTAAATAAAAAATTCACTGTCCAGGAAATAAATTCCTCAAAAAAATCATCACTACACACAAAAAGTGTTTCCCAGTTTACAGGGTTAGTCGCATATGGTCCCTGGTCACTCAAGTTGATCCGCAACAACCCTGGTGAGATCGGCGGCACCAATCTACCAGAGTTTTCAGCTACCACCAGCAGGTGGAGGTGGTGGCTCACAGCAATGGCCACTGCTTACAAGCCATGGTGTCAATGGCTTTGCCCGTTGCAACCTGCAGCCACCACCTGTTCCCTGGTGATGCAGATTCCAGACAGGAGGCTGCAACACCAACCAGCAGTGAACAACTGCAACTGGTTGCATGTGGTCACTTAAATAGACAACAACTGTGGACACTCCTCTCCTAGCAAGGTTGACTATCTGTTGGCCCACCCCAACCAACTGGGACGCCCTGGTAAGGTCACTGTCACTGGCAACGAGCTGACAATGGGTAAGTGGCATCAAGAATTACAATTTCAGTTCATATTGGTGTACCGAGCCTTGCTCGATACGATACGCACAGAGGCATACCAAAATCATCAAAAAAACCTCCATACATATCTGGAAAATAAAAAAAGTTCGGTTAGGGTTTTTAAGTTAGAAATAAATATAATTTTAATATAATTTTAACAAAAATAATGAAAATTAGGAACAAATAGTGCCACATATCTTTTTTAGGCTTTGAGGAGTAGCCTTATGGTACATTCTGGATCGTCCTTCTGTTAATATTGAATTATCTACAAAGAAATTATTTGAATTATTAGATTATTTTTTATATAACTTCAATTTTAAGATTCAAATGAATTAAGTAATGAATCGATGGATATACCTAGTTCTACCACCAAAAAGAATGACGAGACTCCACGAGTGGTGGATTGAGATCCTT
The DNA here is from genome assembly GCA_001649415.1 of Musa itinerans. Classification (NCBI taxonomy): domain Eukaryota; kingdom Viridiplantae; phylum Streptophyta; class Magnoliopsida; order Zingiberales; family Musaceae; genus Musa; species Musa itinerans. Next base: position 143,899 of record LVTN01000055.1, on the reverse strand, counting down.
GATCCTAAGTATCTGTATGTCAATATGATATATTTGTCGAACCTAATCCTGAAATTAATCCCATGACATAGTGTACTGAATCATGCCAACATTAATACCGAAGTGTTATGGTCTCACAGGGATCAAGTGCAGTGGTACAACATAAATGGTAATTTTAAACATAAAATGTAATGTGTTATCTAGTTCCCAACAAACAATACAGTAAAAATAGAAGTGGTGTGTTAAATTAACGGCAGAAAATGTTGCTCCGTATCGTAAAATCGATCAACGTACAATTGCTCAGAGAAGTATAACCAACTATCACCATACTATTATTAGTCATAAAATTCTCCATAATACGACACTGTGAATATGATGAGCTTCACTTTGTGCCTATGTCGCGCAAGCTCTGGAACATCTGCTCAAAATCGATTGGCTTACCCTTTCCCCTTTCGTGCATAAACTAAACCAATACCTTGTCGAGCTCCATAATCTGAATCTTGAGTGGCATGTGTAAAATATTGCTCCTCAATCCATGCACCACTCTCAAATTGTGTATACGGGACCATCGACTTCCTAGCGCCGTTGCCATCATCGATCGAGGCACTACTGTCCACGTCGTTGCCATGTCTCTAGACCGAGCGGGTTTTTGAATGCGATTGCTGCTAGTTATGATGATAAAGAAATAGCATAAACACAAATGAACTTAAAAAATATTTATCGAACGTGTCACCATAAATACAATTGTCTCATCGCCCGACTCGATTCTTTCCAACAGTGTAGTTGATACCATTGTCTTCCCCTTTACCTTTGCATTTGTATATTGCGCGAACGACTATGGCGATTGAGTGTCTTTAGTTCCTAAGGCAGTCTGACTCGATGAAATATAAAGATTTGACCCATTAAATGCCAGAGGCAACAGCCAACCTGGAGTATCTCCAGGTATATGCGCTGTGAGCTTAGAAGAGAATGGCCATCTTTGATTCTCATGGCATCTATGTTTAATTTCAAAAAAATCAATATTAAACACATTAATCACAATAATAAAGACCTTAATTATTCCCTAATTAATAATATTCTACCATCGAAAACATATCAAACAACATATTGGACATTAAGTCATACACCTCATAAATCAATAAAAATCTAGAACGAGAATATATACCTCTTAATTAGAGTGTTCTTCCTCTTAATCCTTCTAAATTAACCTCCTAAGTTTGATCCAATCAACAAATTGTAGTTTTGTTGAGTTTAGAAAAGTAAAAATGTGAGAATAAGAGAGAGATGTGAATGAAAAAAAGTTTAAGAGATTGAGAGAGTGAAATGAATTGAAAGAAGGGGGAGGAAAGGGTTTAGAAACCCTTTTCTAAGTCTCAAACGATCAAATTGACTATTTGAAATAGAAAATCTCAGCTGTTGATAGGTAACGATCGAAATCCAATTGTTACCAATCGATACAGATCAGTAACGGTTGGATTTCAACAGTTAACGCCAGGTACAGGTCGATAACGGTTGAAATCCGAGCACCGACCGATACAGGTCGATAATGATCGGATTTCAAACATTATTGCCCGATACAGACCCCATATCGCCCGATACAAGGTCAAGTGACCGGTACCAACAGATAAAGGGCGATCCATGTATCGATATCTTGTCAGACCAGCACATACTGCCCATACCGGGCGATATGTATCGGTATAGCAAACCTTGAGTGGCATGACTATGAATTAATAGTGGTTCGGCAAGTCAATAAACAACGAGCAAAATTCACCTTAATTAAAAGGTTGTAAACGATAAAAGGTTATACATGGTTTTAAGAATTTGTCAATGCCAATCCCAATCAGTCAATCGCACCAAAGATCAATCAAAGCTAACCCGAAATGCCCCAAATTATTCAATATGATCGATTATCAAACAAGTTGGAGCAACAATCAAATCGTGAACTAGCATGTATATCAAATTAAAAAAAAATTTATTGTATTATACCATCAACATTTCTCCCTCCACACAACGCAATTGCTGAAAAGGATCTATGTAGCTGGCCCTGAATAATTGGGACCATGAATCAAAATGTCACCCACACTAATAGATACGGACCAATACTTACGAGTCTAACAACCAACTGAGACGCGTACCTGACCATTTTGCCCGGTTCAATTTTATAAGTATTGTACCTTTCAGTAAAATCGCTGTATCAAACTCATTGGCTAGTACATAGACCGGTACAAGTATAATTTCTTTCTAATTTCTTACAGTTGCCACATCCTTGTTTGTGTCTCTCCATTAAGACTCTCTCTCCATCTGATATTCTCCCATCAGTATGTGACCATCTCCTTCACCACCTCCTTCCCTATTATCTGTTTCCCTTAGGTGTGGGTGGGTATTGATGGTACCAACTCATACCATACTGCTCCAACCACGAACCAATAGTGACATCAATATTAGATCGAGAATTTGAGCCATAATTGGAACATTGTGATTTGTTGCTGTTGTCGTAATATTATCATAAGTCAAAATTGTAAAAAAGCCAAAATGCTAAGTTCAAACACAAATTTTCAACTTTTTCAAGTACAAAGGAACCACAATGTACTTTTTCAAGTACAAAGGAACCACAATGTTCTTAATTGAAAAATTAAGCATAATAATTAATAACTTCTTCAGAAACTTGATCATCCAATACTTATGGTCCAACCCAATTGATCCAATTTGATCATTAATTTTTTTTATCGATTAAAAATACCATAAATAGCAAATCTATAAGCCAAAGGTAAACAAGATTTTAAAAACTGCCAAAAGATAAACCAGAAATATAATTCAGTTTTTTTTTTTTTCAAGTATCCCCTCACCCTCTCCAATAATTAATCACCGTGGTCTAGGATGCTAAAGTATAGATGGCAGTATGCTCAATATGTAGAGCATTCTGAGACAGGTCCAAATCCAATACACAGGCATAGCATGGTACACGCCTGATTACAACAAAGGCTAATTATGTATTACACAAAATGTATGTACTTCTCCAGGACAAGTTGAACATGGTTTATCGATTTTCTAGAATCTGCATCTCACAGTTTACCCATTAACATAAAACAGAATGCTGAAGTGCTAGAAAAGATATGGACAGACGGCAAGCAGGCAACACTCCATCTGTCATAGTAAAATGCTGTCATGAGAGAGGTACTAAAAGAAAAAAAAAATAAACCACTATTTCATTTCAGAAAATGCAAGATGACAGATGCAGCAAAAAGCAAACACAACGAGGCACATAAAAACTGAATGAACTTCTACAAGATGCAAAAAAGGAGCAGGAAAACATAATGAAAGTACCTTCCCGAGAAGAGTCCCAAGAAAATGGAAAAACTGAAGATGTTGTTCGTGAACTAATGCTGATCCAGGATTCGGATAAAGAAGATGATCAGGTGTTTCCTAAAACAGATTACATGAGGAATGGAAAACACAAAATGAGAAAAGCACCAAGACAAAGAATACAAATCTGTTGTGCCCCCACTCTCACAATAAGATGTGTATTTTAGTTGAAGCTTTAACGCATCAAGAAATGTTAACATGATGCAAAAGATCTAGAAAAATAAGTCGTAATCCTCATTTAGTTACCAATTTATTGGTTCTCTTCCTAACGCCAATTCACATATTGCATATAATATTTTTAGTTTCTTTCGTTGCTAATTAATGTATGGTCAAAAGTTATGTATCTAAAAGCAACATTGTTGGCATATTCTGAACATTTCACAGTTCACATAAGAATCATTCAAGATCACCATACTCCTGTAGTCCAAATTTAACTTTATAATCTAGCTCAACTACCAGCTTCACCATTTTAATATCCGGCTATTCTTGATCAAGAAGTGGCAAATCAGTTATTAGCATGTTTTTGATACTATTGTCATGCATTACCTTTGTAAAGAAGAAAGACTAAAAGAAATACTACTGACAACAAAGAGGTGCAAAACAAGTCCACAAACCTTGAATAGCCCATACTGGATATCAAAAGCAGCCTGGATTATGTTCTCCATAAAATCTTTAAAAATTCCACCACCATCAACCCCAGGCTCCTCAACTCCAAATTCATTAACAAAAGATATCCGAATCTGCAGGCATCAACAAATTTCAAGAGAATCAAATTCAATGTGTTATTCAACTACTGCATTGACATTCCATTGTCTCATCTGATAAATTATAAGTTGTAAGCAACATACGGGTCCTCTAAGATCATCCTCAGATAATGTACTCAGCTGCTCGAAAGCATCTTCAAGTACTCGATTTCTTCTTATTTTGAAAGTGAGTCTAGTTAAACCAGGATGAGCTCCACTTCTTTGTCTAGAAGCCACTAACTCTGACTGAGGCACGAGATGAATTTGAATTAGAAATAAAAAATTTATCAAAGTTGTATAATTCAGGACATCGATATCAACAGTTTGTATGCAGCTCTATTAAGTTGCGATTTCATGCAATCCAGTGAATAAGTTATCAATGAAAAATCCTTAGCAACTTCCAAATTTAATAGGTAAAACAGAAGTGTTTTAGCATTTATAGACATACAGTGAAAATTTCGACCCTGCTTGTAAATGGCACTAAGAATGGAGCTTGTTTTAATATATCAGAAGCTCGAGTATTTCCAAGTAAGGCCTGGTGAAAGAAAGAACTGTGAATCAAGCTTCCAAAGAGAAAAGGGAAAAGGAAACTAGGAAAAGAGAAAAAAACTCACCTGAGAAACAAAAGTTTCACTCCTTGCTTCTTGAAGATGGAAATCGTCAGCAGACATGAACTGCCTTCTATTGTTCCAGTCTTGCAACTGCATTACATTTAAAATTAAAAGAAATAATATATTACAAAATAATCTCTGTTTAGACAACCAACACAAATCTTCCATCATGAAATAAAGATTATTATTGTACAAAAATTCAAAAGAAAACAAAAAAACCTGGCTCAGAAGCTCAGACATTGCAACCCTGGCTTTACGGTTAATTAGTTCCACAGACAGCTTCTTATCATCTGGAAGAGATCTTGATGACTTTTGAGACGACACATGCCCATTTATTGTCCATAGGAGCTGCCATAAGGCCTGTCGAAATAAATCATGCCAACATTAACACCAAAGTGTTATGGTCTCACAGGGATCAAGTGCAGTGGTACAACATAAATGGTAATTTTAAACATAAAAAATAATGTGTTATCTAGTTCCCAACAAACAATACGGCAAAAATAGAAGTGGTGTGTTAAATTGACTGCAGAAAACACCTGCTTTATAATGATAACCAAAGATGGAATATCCTTTATTTTAACTGGTGTTTCCTGCTCATAGAATTCTTCGGTATCAACAAACTTTAGCATGTGCCTAAAGAACACAAGAGTTAGTAACAAAAAGAACTTGCTAGTTATGATGATAAAGAAATAGCATAAACACAAATGAACTTAAAAAATATTTATCGAACGTGTCACCATAAATACAATCAACAGCCTTACTTGTACAAAGGGCAAAAAACTGCCAGAGGCAACAGCCAACCTGGAGTATCTCCAGGTATATGCGCTGTGAGCTTAGAAGAGAATGGCCATCTTTGATTCTCATGGCATCTCTTTATATAATTCCAAAGAGCAGGAAGAAGCTCGGTTCTGTAGGCTAGTAGGGTCATGATGAGTTCATGAGGCAGCGTACAGAATGTAACATGAAGAAAAGTGCAAACAGCACTTATTGCTTCCACTTCTATATTAGATGGCCAAGTCTTAACAGAATAACCAGTTGGACATGTAGCTTTTAACAAAGCATTCACCTGAATAACACATCAGTCTCAGCTTCAGAAAGATATAATTATCCATATATGCCTAGAAGAATGGGTTCAGAGAGGGTGCTTTCACGAGACATATGATCACAAGATTTGCCTACCAAATGCTGTAAAAGGCATGAATCTATTGAACTGGATATCTGCTTCTGTAAATCTGGACTTAGAACTTCGTCATCCATTGTTAATTCATCATCAACTGGTTCTGAATATTCCTTGCAGATATCAGTTGTTGCAAGCAAAATGAAGTAAAAAGAAGGTGACAAGAAACAATAAAGCAGTAAATGCCATAACAAAGCTTGACAGCAACGTTAATCTATCAAAATTGGCCATCAAAAAGCATTACAAGTACACTGATTAGCCTTTCCTTGAAGATCATGAGTCTTGATCCTCTAAATAGCATGGACGACAAATTAATCAGCAAAAGAGAGCCCACATAGCCAGTACAGTACTTAGAGCATGGCATGTACCAGTGGAATGACATGGTAGCCTTTGCTACTGTGTTTATTTGGATCTCCGTGCAAATATCACTCTCTAAAGCTATCTAATGCTTGCTTTCAAGTCCAAAACTAATAGACCCAAAAAATATCGTATTTGACATCTATGCAGCAACAGAAATAGGATTCCTAATATTGTATTAAAATGGCATCAGCAAACAACAAAATATAGATGATTTAGATCATTCACTAAACATCTCCAAGTCATTTAAAAAAGCCCTTCATTCCAGATTAATCGTTCATTTTTAATTTAGATAGAAGAAACTTTATAGTACGGGTTGTTTCCTTTATGCTGTTGAAATAATAGCACGTCCTAGACAACTACATATCACAATAACTATATTCTATTTGCAAAGAAATATTTCCACAAGATATACATGACTTTCACTATGCAATCCATAGAATCCTCAAAATGTAGAATGTTCAGTAGATGTCAGTGGGCATGGTCAGCTTCACAGATTTTCGGTCTCACGGGCTTGGCTCAGTCAGGATTTAGCTCAGGCCACTTGGAAACACAAAAAAATTATTTGCCTTAAGAATGAATCAGAAGTCTATCTAATGACTGTAAGAGAAAAATAATTATTCATGAAATAAATTGTGAAGTGCAAAATATGATTCATGGAATTATGATATTATGATGAGATGCTTAGCAAAATTTGATACTTTGAACATGAGAAGAATTACAACAAAATCATCCCAACTTTAATCAACGAAAAGCCAACAGCAGCACGTACAATTATAAATCTTCATCGATGGAAATACAAAAATCACTTACTTTGTACAGGTGACGAGTCCACTGAAGGCAATACTTCCAATAAAAATGTCGAAACAGTCAGAAAATCAATTGCCTGATTAAGGAAATAAAAAAAAGAATTTTTCAATATAATAAATCAATACCAAGATAAAAATTATCGTATTCTCAAAATCAATCACGCTATCAATATAGAACCGAAAGGACAGTCGATATACTATGCAAACCAACAAGGATGACATACATTTTCATGGAGTAAAAGTTTTAAAACAAAGCATATTTTCATGGAGTAAAAGTTTTAAAGCAAAGCATACCAACAGTCTAACACGGAACTTGATAGTTGATACAATACAAAGGGACAGCAAAAGATGCAGAAGATTGATCAGGAAAATTGTCCAAAAAGGATTGATTTATGGACAAACTATGTTAATGGACAAACTATGTTGATCAGGAAAATTGTCCAAAAAGGATTGATCATAATAACAAAATTCATGGAAAAACTATATTAATGTAAAATTAAATTTGTACAACAACAAGCCATCATGTCTCAAGCATTTGGGGTCCGCCACATGGATCATTTCCCACTACTGAGCTTTGTATAGGTAATCCCACTAGTTAACACAAAAGCATAAAAAATAGTAAAATACTACAACAAGCTATTTGTATATGAATCCAAAAAGGATTCATCATAATGACAGAATTCGTACACAGACTATATTAATGTAAAATTAAATTTGTACAACAACAAGCCATCATGTCCCAACCATTTGGGGTCCACACATGGATCATTTCCCACTAAATCAAAAGCATAAATATTACAGATTCTAGTATTTATGCACAAACTATATTGAAGTCCAATTACATCACCTTCTCTTTCTCTTCATACGCTAATACTAACATAGCATCTACAAGTCTCCTTCAGATGTATTTATACCATCTTGCATGATTCTCTCACATTTTATAATCTACAGGTGATTTGTCCCATCTTTAATCAACTCACTCGTCCAACATAACATCTATAAGTCTCCTTTGAATCTATTTATACCATCTTGCATGATTCTTTCTCATTTTATCCTCTATAAGACCTATAGCAAATTGTTCATGAATAACAACATTTTCATTTTTTATGTAACTCTACATATTCACCTTAATATTCCCATATTAACCACACAAACTTTTTTGTGAATATTGTTATTTAACCATCCAACACCTGAATTCATAAAGCACGATTGCCTTAACAATTGTCCTATGAAAATTTTCTTTTCATTCAAAAGGCACCAAATGATTCAACATAGTTGCCAAGCTTTTTACTCTACAAATACATTTTCATCAATATTTAGATGATGCTCCCACCAGTGATGAATATGGTGATGGTTAACATATGCAACCTTATCCCTACAAATAGAGATGTTCATGTGATTGGAACCCTGGTCACCCAGATGTTGTACCACGGCTCACCTTCATCATGTTGGATCCCAGATCCAAGATATCCACAACTTTTTGCTTGCAAGAATTTTATAAAAAACAGTTCACAAATATACAAATCAAGACAATTGACCTTAACTATGAAAGAATGGTTCAAGGTTTTAAAAGGTACAAATTTGATAAGTACTTACTGTACGATAAGTAGAGCTTGGATCAGATAAAACAACTCCAGCAACTTCAAGTAAGTTCCCAAGCAAGCAGGCATGACCAGGATATTCTTGTAATATATCATCCGGAAGGACACCAGCATGACTAGGCAAAAAATTGGCCATTTGATGAATATAATACCTGCCTAAACCCTTGGACCGAAAAAGGGGAAAAAATAAGAACTAGTGAAGAACATGAGACAAAAGTAATCACTAGAAAGCTAGAGGAACAAATACTGATCATTCAAGCAATAAAAGAGCTTTATAGGTCTCTAAATACTCTAAAAAGATACACATTATAATCACATACCGGCAATTAAAGAGCTATGTAGGTTTTTTTAATGCACATCAGCACATAGTCACATACTTAAACTAAAACCAAATTAAAATTAACAAAAATAAGAAGTGATTCAATTTCATCCTAAACTATTTCAACAATATCTTCATCCAGCTTTGATAGTCAAAGCACCTTTCTATGACCTTCCTAAGGCACTTTGAAGAACTACCTCTTTGAAAAATGGCAAATGATGCCACAGAAAGGGAATGGAAAGAATTTGCAACGAAAAATTCCATCTTGGATCTGCATTTGAACAATGGCATGGTTGCTGACCAACATGCGAAACAAGACTGATAAGAACATGCTCCAACGCAGATGCACTAACACGAAGCTCAGGAGATTTCACGTCGTGCTGCATAAATGAAATATCACTCTCTTAGTTGAATTAAGCAGAGATCACTTTTAAGTATTATGCAATTTTTTTCCTCGTGAAATGGCATGGATCTTTTAAGGATCACATATACACAGAACTGCAATCCTATGTAAACCATAAAATGCAACAGTCTAGTGGCAAATATTATGCAATTCAAAGATCTAATTATTTCAGGATCATTCACCACAAAAGCCTTAAAGGAACCACATGAAAATTTTCATGCTCCACTATCAAGAAAGTTCGAAGAGATTGACATTTAAAAGGAATAAACTAGTGGATAGACCACCTTTCCCATGAACTTATTCTAGAACAACAATATTCATTACAGAGAAGCACATATACAAGAAATTGTGTGAAACAAAAACAACATTAGAAAAAAAGAATGGTCAATAAGAAGTGGCAACATGACATGCTATGATGCAATGTGAGAATAACACCTGGAACACCTTACCAAGGACACGAGACAAGAGGCTAAAGGTAGAACAATTATTGAAACAAGAACGCGATGAAATGCAATAAACACATCGAAAAATTATGATGAATAATGGTGTAATCACAGGTAAACAATAACCATATCATTCTAATCATCTTTCAGTAATCATACACAAATGCCAAGCGGTTTATGGAAAATCAGTTTGCTAAAATCCACTATTGGCAAGCAACATCAGAACTCCATATACAACATGCAGACAGGGGCATGTTATGAATTTCTACAAAAAAAAAAGTAGAAGAAGTACAAGAAATTGCCTATTTTCTGAGGTCCTACTTGTTCACCCTAACACCTGACCTTTGCCAAAGTGAAAAACTAAGGTCAGGAGCTACTGACACTGAAAGACAGAAATCAACCAAATTGCACAAAAAGACCAGGAATGAAAGTAATATATGCAAGCAACACCAAAAGAGGTTCATCCAACATCTTATGACATTCCATTTCTTGTTATGAATTGATGACTATCTTCTCAATTTTAAGATACCACAACTTAATGCACGTACCCTCTCATGTTTACCAATACTTCTGTATCTACTGGCAAGTACTAAAAGCGATATAAAGCAAACAATCAAAATAACTGATTAAGTGTTTTATCTCGTGAAAATCATGTTTCTTAAAAAATAGACATCTTATCTTTCTAGTGTTAGTGCAACTGTTCTAACAAACTGTGTAATAAAACAGAGAGAACATCAACGTATAAATAGTTCCCTACGTTTGCAAGCTGGAAGGCTGGGTTTTCCGCTTCCGCTTGATAAAGCCTTGTATCACCTGATTGCGAGGTCAAAACATTGGTATCGCCCAAGAGAGGGCGATCCGCATACCGGGCGGTCCAGATCGAAATTAAAAGCCTTACAATATACCATAAAAGTATGGTCAAGGAGTAGGGCAATGGCTTTTTTTACAGGCACCCTATAAATATTTTTTCACTTAAGTATACAAGTTCCCGTAGTTAACCAATTAATAGGCCTTTATGCCAAAAGAAGAATAGGTTTTTCAATTTAGCATGCTAGTTTGGCCACTATAAACGACAACAGCTAAGCTCGATGTTAAAGAGTGTCAGTGATTCCTCAGTTCTTCCTCTCTCCCTTTCTTTTTTCTTCTAATTTTCAGTGACAGTGTCTGGCTAAAGCAAGACAATCTGTCTATATTCACAATAAAGTAGTTAGAATAAAGAAACAGAGGTAGTACTAAGTAAGAGCAAAAAAATAATACCATGTTTGAATGATTTACAAAAGTTGCTTACCACGCCAGCTAGAATGATGCAACGCAACAGCGAAAAAACTTTTCTCTCCAACAGATAATCAATAACACTACAGTTCCATGGAAGTTCAGGATTTGTTAAAAAAGCTACTGTTTTGAATAAGGCAACTGTTGGCCAATAAGAGCTCGTGGATGGCATCAGTAGTTTGTCCTTATAATGATTCCTGTTTAAAGAAGAAGAAACAAAAAAAATCAACAATTGCTATAGCCAAAACAGCTACAGTTTTATGAATGTTTTTTATGTGTAAACAGATAAATGTATAAGGTGGATGAAGAAATGAAATAAAGAAGAGGAGAAAACTTTAACCTTGGGACTATTCAATATAAATTTCTAAAACAAGAAAAAAGGGAAATCAAAGAACTTAGATGGTTTGCTAAGAAATGTTTTCAATTTCCAACATTGTAACAAAAAATTACCATCCAAAGATTTTAAGGTTATGGCAAACATAAATTGATTTACTAGAAAAGCAGCATAAGACATGAAGTTTATGATATCATTGCCACAAGTCATCATCTTTTATGAACTCGAGGGACAAAAAAACAGAAAGTCAAAAAAATTAAATCCAATATGCCGAATATAATAACAATGCTTTTGGGCTATAAATCTCTGCCAAAACTATAACTAAGTAAACATTGATATTAATATACAAAGCAGAAGATGAAAACTTGTCTACCAAGATTAAACTAAAAGAATACTAACGAACAAAACTACCAAAAGTACTGTCATACCAGTACAATCATGCAAGAACTCACACAAGCAGACAACTAAAACCATACTTCACTATCCAGAAAGACTTTGAATCATCTCTTTTGTTTCCTTGCATATTGCAGTAGTAATCGAATTCACGAAACTTCTCTAACATGGTAATTCTCTTTACTAATGTACCTATGCTTCTCAAAATCATTTCATTCCTCTCCCTCAACTGAGAACCACCTTCATAATTTGTCTAGTTCCCTGATAAATCCCTGCACCTCCATTATCTACCACCAAGCACAAAAAATCGATTATGTGGTTCGATTCCTTCCAATTTACTACAAAAGGCTTTTCTTTTAATCTACTAGAATCTGGAGAAGCCACACATTGAAAAATATTTATACAAATCCTATTATCCTGAAAAAAAATATTAACTGATGATAGCTGGAACTTGGAAGAATTCACCAACACTCAGTTTTTTTTTTTTCCAAAATCCGGCAGAATGTAAAAAAACCACATGTTGCATAATACATATACATATCAGAATATCGTGAAGAGCTCAAAAAATTAACAAGAAAACTGCTATGTCACCGAATTACATTTATTTTTTATGAAATGTCGGAACTCGGATGGATGCAGAACCAACCTAGTTTCCAACTTTCCATATATTTTTTCTACATCAAATAGAAAACATAATCCATCAAGGAACAAAACATGTTGCACGCACGATGAGGACTGGAAAAGGCTAACCAAAGCAATGTTCAAAGTGGTTATTCAATCTAATAGCTTTATGCATTTGACTCACCTATTATGGAAGATTGCTTGAAGACAAGCATATGCAAGTTTTTTCACTCTAAGATCCACTAGTGAACGCTTTAGAGGATAGTCCAAACCAGAAAAAAGGGTTACAATATTGCCTGCAATCAAATAAAGAAGTGACCAACAGTAAGGATTTTGAAGTAAGTACAGAGATCACAATTGGTAAAATACTCAAGATATAAGAAAATGCAACGGTTGGCAACAGGACCACATGATGAGATGTCCTGATGGAGAAGGCATCAAGTCAGTTACCATAGTAAACTTAAATATGCAATTCAGCAAACACCCACAGTTCTACAACCATAATCGGTGTCCATACAACCAAGTAAGAAAAATGTGCCAAGCAGAAAAAAATAATCAAATAACCATAGATCATCGTCCACAAGACAAAGTAAACAAACTTGTTCATCTTCTCAAAATTTTACAGATCTTCCTCAGTGAGAAGGATATTATCCAGAAAATTGACTATCTCAATATGCCACTACATTAAGCAAAAAATCCAGGATTCTTTTATTTGAAATATTAAGCAGTTAACAGCACTAAGGAATAGAAAATAATATCTCTCTTGACCTAAAACAAAAACCTAAAGACCTTCACAACAAGGTTTCATAAAAATCTTTAGCTTCAAAAGATGGGCTACAGTAACACATGAAGGAAAAATCCAAGTATCAAATGGGCTAGGGTAACACATGAAGGATAAATCCAAGTATCTAACAGTGCACACTTCAGGACAATCCAGTTGACTAACAATGGGTTATGACACATGTTTTAGTTGCAGGCTTATCTAGAAGACGAAGTTGCTAACTGATGTTTGTTTCTCATTCAGCGACACAGTATTAAGTCAGAGTAAACCTGTGAAAGACATAAATAGAAAATGTAAAAATGATGTCAATCAAGTTTAAATTACTTTTCAACGGTGAGTTTTCTTTTCCTGGTAAACTAGATATATCCAATTCCCTCAACTTGTTATGTTGACCCTCCACTGGTTCCTTTTCTCTGCTACAACAGCTTGTAGCAGTTATAAGTCTGCCAAGTTCTTAATCTAAACATTTCCCTTAAATGTTTAGATTCAAAATTACCTACTTACCAAGCCACCTACTCACCACATAACACTGATCTATCGTATGGTTTTAGAGGCTCCGGTTACCCACGGTATTCCATCTAGATGCCCGATGCAATGTGTTACTTGCATGTTCAGCCTTTGCTTAATCATAAAGTTCAACATACGGTTCTTATTACTTTCCTTCTTACATTTCCATAAACATGAAACAAAGAAGACCACTCTTGAATACCTGAGATGTTACTGAAGATGAAAGACAAGATTCGTGAAATGAAAAAACAACCTTGATTAGAAAAACCTCTTTTTGAAAGAATTTTGACAACCAAGCTCCAAATCAGGCACACAAACACCAAATACTTTACAAAGAGATGTAAATCCAAAACCAATAGAATCAGCCTAGCATCTTTTATTTCCAGAAGCCTAACAATTCCAACATGCACTGCCTCCGAAATATAGTCGCTAGTATTTATAAGAGTTGGAATGCCTTTGCATGTCTCAACAGCAACATTTACAATTGCAAATAGAGGCCAACTTAATTAGAAGAATATGAATATATTAGCTGCAGCATTTGCAACTGCAAATAAAGGCCAATAGCAAACAGAATCACATGTGATTAAACGAGCAATGGAGAACCACCCCACCTCAAGTATCCCCCAGCTTCACTCGTCTATCTCTTGCAAGCTTCAATTATAGAAAAGAAAAAAACAAGTGTTTTGCTGTTTATGCATAATTTAATAATTCAAGAACATAACGACACAACCATGTACTAATCATTCAAAATTTACAAATAAATTAAACAAAACAGATGGCAGCTTCATAGTTTATTCAAAGACATGCAAGACCACGAGAAGAGGATCTCCTACCTATCATACAAGAAGAGAAGAAGAGCCATAAATCAAGTTGCTGCATAAAATAGTGTGTATAGCAGTATATTTCATATGTCAGAACATTATCTTCATGGCAAGCACAGCATGCACGGACATGCAGAAATTCTTTGGTCAGGCATATCATGGCATGCCTTTAGCATGATCAGGGTTCAGGATGAATGCATTCACGACAGGAACAACCAATGGTCGCACAGAGCATCTAAGTCGTTAGCACAAGATCCAATTCTATTCTATTGTGTGCAATCATGGGATATTCCAAGTCTGAGTAATTTAATTGTAGAAAATATACACATTCTACAGCAACATAGAGTGAACTGATATCACATAGCGTCTTGTTGCAAGAGGGGAAAAAAATGAAGCACGACTAACTTAACTAAACAGCGTCTTTTAGGCTTACCACTCTGCTGAAGATACTGCAGAAGCAGTCGACAAGCTTCCACAAGAAGTGTAACATCGTTAATGTTATTTGCAGTAAAGAAGAAAAGCAGCTGGCGAAGAAACTCTGAGTCAGGACCAAAGCAATGCCTGCTTTAAACGGACAGTGATTTATGTAAAGTTTGCATGAACAGAAAATTTTGGCAAAAAGAAGTGCTAAGGACCTCAAGAAATTCATATTATAAGCATAACATTGATCCTACCAATCTGCCTTTTCACCACGGTCCCCATAGGTAACATGGAACTGCTCCCGCACCTCTGTTCGTGCCATCTTGAGATCCTTCATCCCTCTGAAGCATTTCTGCAGCCAGTAATTTGTCAAGTTTCATAATAAGCCAAAAAGAACCAGTAAATAGCAACTATGTAGCCTCAAGGCGAAGTCCATAAAGGCATCCAAACATCACAGTACATTATACTACAAAAAATGTTGATCGACATCTCCAAGCTTACATCATTATCAAACAATTCCCAATTTAGGGCATTCCATCAGCTAGTTGCCAGCAATCAGAACCAAAGCAAGATAAATGAAACCCTACCTGGATCTTTATCGCTGCCGACGTTTGCTGTCGAAGCACTAACCGGCGCTTCCTATCAAGTCGTGCCTGTTCCAATAACACCTGTCGGTCACTCTCCTTCGAGCTCCGTCCACCCAAATCCACTCGTTTGCGGGTGGAGGCGTCCCCCGTGAAGAACATCCCTCCCTAGATTCCAAGAAACCAGAAATAACATAATTAGGCGATCCCGCAACATATTCCTTCAAGAAGATACGCGATAAGCATTCCAAGAAAGGGACGATCAGATATAATTATACCACGGAGAAGGGATCAAACGTAGGACTGTAGCAAATCTGCGTCCGGCGAGGGATTCAGATCCAAAAAAGAACAGAAATCAAAGAATTAGGCGTTTCCGCAACGATTCCGGACCAAGAAATGAAGGAAAAAAAAAGGCGAGACCCATTACAAGAAAGAAGCGAGTCGATCGGATTACCTCCTAGAGATCACACCTAGGGTTGTCGCGGCCCTGTGCCTGGAGAAGGGACCGATAGATTGAGATTCTTGGCGTCCGCCGCGGGAACTTGGACGAAAAGAAAGGACGAAGAGACGAGGGGAGAGAGAGAGAGAGAGAGAGAATGATCGAGAAAGGAGTCGAGGCGGCCTCAAACGCAGTGACGGAAAAGCGAGTCAATTCGGGGGAAGGACGCAAGCTCGATAGTACCAACCAGGTTATGATATTATATAGGACCCACTTTCACGTATGTACATCTTGGAGGGTTCCCCGTCAGAGTACTGTGGTGCCCTTCGAAGCTAACTGTGTTCGCTGTTTCCGACGACGCACGCCGGAGAAGCTAAGTGGGAACCGCTGCGTCTGTAGAGCGACCCGCGCACGATATCAACCGTGTGCGGGCCCCTAATTCACCCATGAAAGACAACAGGGGAATTCAGACTCTGGTGTGCGGGCCCCCCTAATTCGGCGTTACGTCGGCCATGCAAATTTCCCGGTTACTGGAAGCTTCTCGATCCTCCTCTCGTGGTTTCAACGTGTAAAACGGTTTCCGTTACCAAAAAAGGAAGAGAAAGAAGCGCGTCGCCTCCTCTTCTTCGTATTTCTCTCATTCTCCGAGGGTGCGATTCCGCCTCCCAACGAAGAAGCGATCTCCGAGAAACACCACCGCGGGTTTGGGGTTCTGCCCCGTTCTGGCGGGCGATGGCGGTGGAAGCAGAGGGCGTCGGCTTCGAGACCAACATCGATTGGGAAAGGTTTTCTCCCTTTTCACCCTCCCTTCTAACCGTTTCTTTTTCTTGTACCACACAATTTTAGGGCATAGGGCAGGGCATTTCTTGTGCGTGACGAGTTGATCATCTGGTTCGTTTCTTGGGTTTCTTGATCCTATATTTGAGCCATCAAGAAGAAGATCCTTTTCTTGTCGACCAATTCGATCGTCTTGCACCTCTTGCCCTACTTGGTTTTGCATTTTCTTGTAAACATTTATACCGCTTGGTGTTTTAAGGAGAAACCTTTCCGGGTATCACAAGTCGTAGATGTTCAAAATTTTCGGCTATTTTCTTCATCAGCGTAGCTTTAATTTGTTTGGATCAAAGATCCCTTCTAAGATGTAGTATTTTTTACATCAAGAAATTTGCTATTCTTCAAGTTAGATCGTCCTGTTGAAATGTACTTTTAATGCTATTCTACCAAGAGGCTGTTGGTTATTCTCCAAATAAAGATTTTAGATAAGTTTAGAGTGGACTAATAAAGTGGTCAGAAGTTCACATCAAACAGAACATAGAATTGGGTTCTACAACAAGAATTCTGGATTCATAATTAGTCTAGACTTGAACTTATGTGATGTATAACTAGGTTTTATTATAATGCAAGACACTTAAAACTATATTAGGCATCCATTACATGGTAATCTATGGTTGAAGAGTCAAAATGCAAATGAAAGCTAGTGGGTTAGTAGTATAATAAGGCAGAGAATTGGATGCTAGTTTTTCTTGGTCACAAATATATCTCATAAGGGAGAGAATTGATGTTCTACATCAATTGGCTATCATTTGCAAATAAGGATAGTAGGTGGGGCTCGGGCTTATTATTGATGTACTTGTCGTTTGTCAGCTGTTTGCTATTTGCGATCAAACAAAAAAGTGTTTGGACACAAAGTTGCAACTAACGAACGTAACCAATCTAATCCATAGGAGATCAAACAAACATGGCATTCTTGTACGTTCTTATATTCTGGTCCCACCTGAATTGACTATACGTACTCGACTTTTGAAGTGTAAGAGGCCCAACTGCTTTCCTAACGGATCTATCTATTTAGAAAGGTGGGCGGAGGCATGTTTGTTGA
Source organism: Musa itinerans (assembly GCA_001649415.1). Taxonomy (NCBI): domain Eukaryota; kingdom Viridiplantae; phylum Streptophyta; class Magnoliopsida; order Zingiberales; family Musaceae; genus Musa; species Musa itinerans. The sequence goes on along the minus strand of LVTN01000055.1, from coordinate 126,046 downwards.
GTATTTGATAGGGTGACATTAAATTTACTTTACATGTTGGACTCGTAACAGACACATGTTTGCCATTTCCACTTTGTTATGTTACAAATTCTGTATCGTCTATACTAGTGCGTATTCTACTCACAACCATATATTTACAGGTTCTCGGAGCTTCAGAAGTAAATCCTGCGCCTGCCTTAAGTGTGGCCACCACAAGCACACAAATCAGACCATGTTAGGAGCTCCAACGTCATAACGAATCATCTACTACGCTGCGAATCATGTGTACAGGCAGCAGGGATCGATCATCAACTCAAATCAAAACCAGCATCTGCACTTATTGCGTAGATCAATTTGGTTCGCATTTGTGCTTTACTGCACACCACCAGACACGTGAGCAAAAGAGAATGTTAACCAATTGATATTATCAAACACTATCTACGCAAACGGTTTCTAATATGAACAGAAGGAAAAGCTAATTTGTTACTTATAATCACACGATGCCACAAGACAAAAAAAGAGAAAAAACAAGCATAAGCCCACATGATTAAAAAATAGATTTTCTCGGTACGAAACATCATGTCAGATGGAACTGCATAGGCAAAGTTATAAAACCTTCCCTCGTAAGTTTACCTTTGATATGGTGGTAACTTCAGCAGATTCATGCAAGTGGCTGATGTTGGTAGGCGATCAAGATCCTCTTCGGAGACATCCAAAGGAGCAGCCCTACAAATCAGCAAAGCACCACCACGTACAAATGAATATGAACAGTTGAAAAAAGAAAAAAAAAATTATGTAAAAACTGGAACAAACCTCAGTATGCAGAATTTCGGTTCAAGATACTTGAAACCGAGAAGTGGACCTCTAGAACATCCGGTTACAAACCTGAAAATTACACTGGTTCAGTAGCATGTTCTTTGTCTCAATGATCTTCATTTGAAAACTGACTATGGTTTCCAGAAGCATTAATGATGAAATATAAAAAATTACTTGTGAATTTTTTATTCATTTTTTATCCATCCTTCCATCTACATTATTTGACAGGTATGCAATGACCTACAGAACATATGTTTTAGAAATAATATATATATAATTGCATAATACAAGGGAAAACTCACTTAAGAAATTTCTTCTGATACTCCAGAGAAAAGCTTTTGAGAACTTCCCAGAACATCTCAATGACTTGATGTTCCTGCAAAGATGCCCAACATGAATGTTATAGGGCAGCAGCAGCAGATCACATGCCAAATGTACTATAATTGCAATTTTCTTTTGCTGATCAAAAATCATATCATCTTGGATAAACTAAAATCTTACATGATGATATCCACCAGTATAACGGGTATTTGAGCGCAGATCATCCACATTCATGCTTTCAAGCGACCCTGATATAAGAAGCTGAAAGAACACCAAGTCGATGACTAAGATTCGTTTTCAGATTGAATTCACTAGCTTGATTTTACCAATGTAGCTTGTCAAACGTGATCCAGAAGAAAACAAGAGAACAAAATATAGCCCCAACTAGAAAAGCCTCTCAAGTAGAATAGCTACTCATCATGGTTTTAACTAAGCTTGTACTCAAAACAAACCATAATAAATCAAACAAAAATATATCAACAATAATGTCCTGTAAACAGCAACCACGTTTTCATCTTGGAACATGATAGAAATGCTTTAGGTCAATGATGTGGGAACAACATGGTAAAAAGAGCTATTATCTTTTACAAGGTGCAAAATATAAATGCTAATAACTTAACATCAGCCAGAATATTTCTAGAATGAGACCAGATACTGAAGATAGCTAAGCGAATATGACAATCAAAAAATATTTTTAGAATACCTGAATTTCATGTTCATTGAACATTTCAATCCATTCCTTTTGTACAAGTTGTTGGAATCCTCGTAAAAAATGCAAGCTTTGAGTGCGAATCTGCACATTAAAAAGATAAAGTTCCATACCAAAATCCTCTAAATCAATCAAGGAATGGAATAAGTAGAACCTGATAATTTAGGCGATAATTTGCAACAAGATGAATGAAGGCAATAACGTTGTCCTTGGTAACACGAAGATTTTTTCCACCAGGGATTAGCTCCTCTTCTGTTTGTTCACCATATTCATTGTTTACAGCAACAAAATACAGTTCCAACTCTGAAACATCACCTTTATAATGCTGCACACATAAACCCAAATTTGCAAATATGAGTGAAGCATCAGCAAAAACTAAAGCAAAAAAAAGTTAGCCTATATAATTAACAACTGCTATGTGTTGGCAAGGAACAAGCTGAATAGCTTCAATTTAGGATACTGCCTAAAGTCCTTTTGCAGCATGACAATATGTTATCTGGAGTGAAAACCATGCTAAATATAACTAAAAGAGCTTAATCTTCAGAAGATAACATATAGCACACAACTTTCCAAAAGTTCTACGTGAACTCATCTCAAAAAGGCCCTGATTCATGAATGACTTTCAATATATCAAAAACAGCAAGGCTGTAGAAAGATTTGATGAAAGTTTAAATCTCAGTCTGATATCGGCTTCAACACCTTGTCAGACCAAGTTGATACCGGTATCAACTAGTACTGCCTGATATAACCAAAAATATAATATCAAAAACGAGAAACAACCAGTTCTAAGCTATATGGTCCCATATAGATCTATGAAAATTAAAACTAAGCTATATGGTCCCATACAAGACCAAACAATCCGTCCAGTACTCGATGAGGAAGGACTAAGGAAGGAAGAGGTAGGAAGAAGAGGAAGGATGGATGAGGAAGAGGAAGGAAGAAAGGAGAAATGAGGGAGGATGAGGAAGAAAGAAGAGACGGTGGTAAAGGAAGCGGAACAGGAACAGGAAGTGGAAGGGGGGAGGAGGATGAGGAAGAAGAAAGAAGAGATGATGGTGGGAAGAGGAGGAGAGAAGTATCCCTGGTCGGTGGTGCGGGCAGCCAGAAATGGGATAGGTGTGTACTAGTTCACACCCCCGTCGGTACGAAAAGGAGTTCCCCGGTAATCTCCACTCTCTCTTGTTCCCCCTCTATACTCGAGGAGTAGACCATTGGACCAGATTGGGATCCCTATCCTGTCCCTCAACAATGTCCATGGATAAAAGCATTGAATCAAAGCTCTGGATCCTACTAAATTTAGAGCTGAACAAATTTTCATGTGGGTGACCTGGATTGCATTAAGATTACATGGTCCTGTTTATAGTAGAATTAGATATATATCGAGATTAATATGATTTGATATGATTAACACCCTATCCATTTATAGCTCTACTTGAATGTCAAAACCATGGTTTGAAGATAGACAACAACATATTGGATTTCTAAGGCATCACACCGAAATTATTTGTAACCAAAATTCTCACTTTCTTCATAACCTACCTTGATCAGATCTCAGTTCAAAAGATGAACATTTAGCATCGTTAATTATATGAACACTACAATTTAGAATGATGAATCTTAGAGGTAATAGTTGCATACTTAACAGAATTTAAAATGATGAATCGTAGAGGTAATAGTTACATACTTAACAGAAGTAAAAGGAAACAATAGTAAAACCTTCACCTTTAAAAAGAGAAGGTGCCGATACAACTCTGGATCTAGTGAAGGCAAGTCATGCAAAAAGTTGCTCCTACTTGCCAGGAGATTAGCATTAGTCATGTACGAAGTAATAATCAAATGCAAGAAATCTTGATAAAAATAATAGACAACCAACATGGGAGACTACATCAGGTGAACACGAAGTGAACACAAGTATCATAAGCAATCATATCACTCTCTAAAGTAAACAAAGTATAAGACTGCAGCTGCACAGATGGAAGATGGTAGGCTCGTCATACCCGAATGGTATGACTATCGGAGTATGAAAACACTTGTACATAAAGATTAATTCGACTGACTCCCAATAAATAAATGAAATGCACTTCCGAACCCATAGAAAAAAGAACAAATAAGAGATTTGGAGCATGTGCAACTAATCTCATATTAAAGAATGATTGAATCAAGATGACAATCAATTCAGAAAAACGTTTTCAATCTCTAAAACCATTTATATATAAAAAACATAAAGAGAGGTTAAAGATGATCTATTTTTCTATGAAAAGCATATGACCAGTGGGTTACAATCACAATAGGTCTACACGAAGAGTTAGCCAGAGCTGTTACTTGTTTACACTCTTAATGAATGAAGCAGGACTAAAATTAGCATAAATTGTGCTATCTATTGATAACATGTAAAATTTAGAAACACTGCACTTATAAATTAGTTGAGAAAAATTTATGCCAGATTCAGAAACCAAGGGTTTTTCAGTAAATAACAATTGGGTAAGTATACAAAGTGAATGTATGTATAATAATGGATGTCCCACCATACCAATGGATTAAGAACAGCCCCTGATGATGTAAAATGATGTAAAATCACTAGATGTGTGATTTCAGAAGTGCAATTTTGAGAGTAATATTTGAATAAGATTGTTAAGATTCTACTTTATGTATCGTATATTTACAGTATTATTATTGATTCAATATAGGATTATGCCTCAAATGCCCCACAATGAAGGAGATTTCTAAAACAAATTATGAATAAAACAAAATTCAACTCATTCTTGCAAAACCACAATTTCCCCAGTAAAACAGAAGATGAACTAGTAAAATAAGGGTTTCGAAACCTTACTTCTCTTTCAATTTGCTAAGGAAGAATGTTGCAAATGGTATGTCCACGAGGATGCCCTCATACATAGCCTACAGAAAAATAAGTTCATGAGGTTTACAGAGCAGGCATATACAAATTTTATAAATTATTATCACTGTAACGAATTTTGTAAACTGACATTAAAAAAAAAAAAGAAGATTTATGGGTTCAAATAACAGTCAGTATGGAGCAGTATCAGGCGATATTACCAGTACCAATTGGCATTGCTTTTTTTTCAAATAATACCAGATGGTACAGGTCAGCATACCACCAAATATACTGATAGATAGACATAACAAACTAATGTTTAAATTCTTAGATAAGAATACCCAATAACATGATAAAAAGCTAGTAGCAGAGCAAGAGAACCCCTAATTTTATAGAACCTTCTAAAGTTGAAAATTTCATCAATACCCTCTCAAAGTTGTTAAATGCACATATGTATCGTGCTGGAACTTTAAAACCACGCCATCAGCAACTGGAAAATCAGCACAATGTTCCAATTGATAAACAAACCAGCTGAAGCAGTATGCATTGCTCGGTACATACCAGTTCGCCAGTGGACTGGAACACAGACCATCCAATCCAAGCGCCATACGCCAACACCTGCACACTGTGCGTGTCACACAGACAGCCACCTCCGTTTGGTACTCCTATCTCCTTCCTCCTCCATCATCACTGCTTCCTGCCCTCCTCTTCTTGTCCACCTCCTTGTCTTCTCCTACTTTCCCCCTTTCCTCCTCTCTTGGCACCACGGTGCATGCCAATGTCGTGCGTTGGTATGCCGGCACAGACTAGACCTTCCATTCATGGGCCAATGGGTCCAACACCCGAAATGTATAATCTAGGTTCAAAACCTTATTGATATTGTTGGATCTTTTTTTTAAATAAAAAATTCACTGTCCAGGAAATAAATTCCTTAAAAAATCTTCACTACACACAAAAAGTGTTTCACAGTTTACAAGGTTAGTCACATATGGTCCCTGGTCACTCAAGTTGATCAGCAACAACACTCGTGAGGTTGGTGGCACCAATCTACCAGAGTTGTCATCTACCACCAGCAGGTGGAGGTGTCGGTTCACAGTAATGGCCACTGCTAAGCTTAATCTTCAGAAGATAACATATAGCACACAACTTTCCAAAAGTTCTACGTGAACTCATCTCAAAAAGGCCCTGATTCATGAATGACTTTCAAAAAAGTTCTACGTGAACTCATCTCAAAAAGGACCTGATTCATGAATGACTTTCAATATATTTTAAGATGTTTTCATAAATTTAAATGCCTTGAAATCTATTGAATAGATGGAAACAAGAGATTTTAACTAAGCCTCTTTTAGTAGAATTGACTAAATAATTCAAACAAAAAATGCTTTAGGTTATTGATTACCTGGATTTCATGTTCATTGAACATTTCAATCCATTCCTTTTGTACAAGTTGTTGGAATCCTCGTAAAAAATGCAAGCTTTGAGTGCGAATCTGCACATTAAAAAGATAAAGTTCCATACCAAAATCCTCTAAATCAATCAAGGAATGGAATAAGTAGAACCTGATAATTTAGGCGATAATTTGCAACAAGATGAATGAAGGCAATAACGTTGTCCTTGGTAACACGAAGATTTTTTCCACCAGGGATTAGCTCCTCTTCTGTTCGATCACCATATTCATTGTTTACAGCAACAAAATACAGTTCCAACTCTAAAACATCACCTTTATAATGCTGCACACATAAACCCCAAATTTGCAAACATGAGGGAAGCATCAGCAAAAACTAAAGTAAAAAAAAGTTAGCCTATATAATTAACAACTTTCTATGTGTTGGCAAGGAACAAGCTAAATAGCTTCAATTTAGGATACTTTGCCTAAAGTCCTTTTGCAGCATGACAATATGTTATCTGGAGTGAAAACCATGCTAAATATAACTAAAAGAGCTTAATCTTCAGAAGATAACATATAGCACACAACTTTCCAAAAGTTCTACGTGAACTCATCTCAAAAAGGCCCTGATTCATGAATGACTTTCAATATATCAAAAACAGCAAGGCTGTAGAAAGATTTGATGAAAGTTTAAATCTCAGTCTGATATCGGCTTCAACACCTTGTCAGACCAAGTTGATACCGGTATCAACTAGTACTGCCTGATATAACCAAAAATATAATATCAAAAACGAGAAACAACCAGTTCTAAGCTATATGGTCCCATATAGATCTATGAAAATTAAAACTAAGCTATATGGTCCCATACAAGACCAAACAATCCGTCCAGTACTCGATGAGGAAGGACTAAGGAAGGAAGAGGTAGGAAGAAGAGGAAGGATGGATGAGGAAGAGGAAGGAAGAAAGGAGAAATGAGGGAGGATGAGGAAGAAAGAAGAGACGGTGGTAAAGGAAGCGGAACAGGAACAGGAAGTGGAAGGGGGGAGGAGGATGAGGAAGAAGAAAGAAGAGATGATGGTGGGAAGAGGAGGAGAGAAGTATCCCTGGTCGGTGGTGCGGGCAGCCAGAAATGGGATAGGTGTGTACTAGTTCACACCCCCGTCGGTACGAAAAGGAGTTCCCCGGTAATCTCCACTCTCTCTTGTTCCCCCTCTATACTCGAGGAGTAGACCATTGGACCAGATTGGGATCCCTATCCTGTCCCTCAACAATGTCCATGGATAAAAGCATTGAATCAAAGCTCTGGATCCTACTAAATTTAGAGCTGAACAAATTTTCATGTGGGTGACCTGGATTGCATTAAGATTACATGGTCCTGTTTATAGTAGAATTAGATATATATCGAGATTAATATGATTTGATATGATTAACACCCTATCCATTTATAGCTCTACTTGAATGTCAAAACCATGGTTTGAAGATAGACAACAACATATTGGATTTCTAAGGCATCACACCGAAATTATTTGTAACCAAAATTCTCACTTTCTTCATAACCTACCTTGATCAGATCTCAGTTCAAAAGATGAACATTTAGCATCGTTAATTATATGAACACTACAATTTAGAATGATGAATCTTAGAGGTAATAGTTGCATACTTAACAGAATTTAAAATGATGAATCGTAGAGGTAATAGTTACATACTTAACAGAAGTAAAAGGAAACAATAGTAAAACCTTCACCTTTAAAAAGAGAAGGTGCCGATACAACTCTGGATCTAGTGAAGGCAAGTCATGCAAAAAGTTGCTCCTACTTGCCAGGAGATTAGCATTAGTCATGTACGAAGTAATAATCAAATGCAAGAAATCTTGATAAAAATAATAGACAACCAACATGGGAGACTACATCAGGTGAACACGAAGTGAACACAAGTATCATAAGCAATCATATCACTCTCTAAAGTAAACAAAGTATAAGACTGCAGCTGCACAGATGGAAGATGGTAGGCTCGTCATACCCGAATGGTATGACTATCGGAGTATGAAAACACTTGTACATAAAGATTAATTCGACTGACTCCCAATAAATAAATGAAATGCACTTCCGAACCCATAGAAAAAAGAACAAATAAGAGATTTGGAGCATGTGCAACTAATCTCATATTAAAGAATGATTGAATCAAGATGACAATCAATTCAGAAAAACGTTTTCAATCTCTAAAACCATTTATATATAAAAAACATAAAGAGAGGTTAAAGATGATCTATTTTTCTATGAAAAGCATATGACCAGTGGGTTACAATCACAATAGGTCTACACGAAGAGTTAGCCAGAGCTGTTACTTGTTTACACTCTTAATGAATGAAGCAGGACTAAAATTAGCATAAATTGTGCTATCTATTGATAACATGTAAAATTTAGAAACACTGCACTTATAAATTAGTTGAGAAAAATTTATGCCAGATTCAGAAACCAAGGGTTTTTCAGTAAATAACAATTGGGTAAGTATACAAAGTGAATGTATGTATAATAATGGATGTCCCACCATACCAATGGATTAAGAACAGCCCCTGATGATGTAAAATGATGTAAAATCACTAGATGTGTGATTTCAGAAGTGCAATTTTGAGAGTAATATTTGAATAAGATTGTTAAGATTCTACTTTATGTATCGTATATTTACAGTATTATTATTGATTCAATATAGGATTATGCCTCAAATGCCCCACAATGAAGGAGATTTCTAAAACAAATTATGAATAAAACAAAATTCAACTCATTCTTGCAAAACCACAATTTCCCCAGTAAAACAGAAGATGAACTAGTAAAATAAGGGTTTCGAAACCTTACTTCTCTTTCAATTTGCTAAGGAAGAATGTTGCAAATGGTATGTCCACGAGGATGCCCTCATACATAGCCTACAGAAAAATAAGTTCATGAGGTTTACAGAGCAGGCATATACAAATTTTATAAATTATTATCACTGTAACGAATTTTGTAAACTGACATTAAAAAAAAAAAAGAAGATTTATGGGTTCAAATAACAGTCAGTATGGAGCAGTATCAGGCGATATTACCAGTACCAATTGGCATTGCTTTTTTTTCAAATAATACCAGATGGTACAGGTCAGCATACCACCAAATATACTGATAGATAGACATAACAAACTAATGTTTAAATTCTTAGATAAGAATACCCAATAACATGATAAAAAGCTAGTAGCAGAGCAAGAGAACCCCTAATTTTATAGAACCTTCTAAAGTTGAAAATTTCATCAATACCCTCTCAAAGTTGTTAAATGCACATATGTATCGTGCTGGAACTTTAAAACCACGCCATCAGCAACTGGAAAATCAACAATGTTCCAATTGATAAACAAACCAGGTGAACCAGTATGCATTGCTCGGTACATACCAGTTCCACCTGTGGACTGGAACACAGACCATCCAATCCAAACGCCATAGCCAACACCTGCACACTGTGCGTGTCGCACAGACAGCCACCTCCGTTTGGTACTCCTATCTAAAAAAAAAAAAAGATTTATGGGTTCAAATAACAGTCAGTATGGAGCAGTATCAGGCGATATTACCAGTACCAATTGGCATTGCTTTTTTTTCAAATAATACCAGATGGTACAGGTCAGCATACCACCAAATATACTGATAGATAGACATAACAAACTAATGTTTAAATTCTTAGATAAGAATACCCAGTAACATGATAAAAAGCTAGTAGCAGAGCAAGAGAACCCCTAATTTTATAGAAACCTTCTAAAGTTGAAAATTTCATCAATACCCTCTCAAAGTTGTTAAATGCACATATGTATCGTGCTGGAACTTTAAAACCACGCCATCAGCAACTGGAAAATCAGCACAATGTTCCAATTGATAAACAAACCAGCTGAAGCAGTATGCATTGCTCGGTACATACCAGTTCGCCAGTGGACTGGAACACAGACCATCCAATCCAAGCGCCATACGCCAACACCTGCACACTGTGCGTGTCACACAGACAGCCACCTCCGTTTGGTACTCCTATCTCCTTCCTCCTCCATCATCACTGCTTCCTGCCCTCCTCTTCTTGTCCACCTCCTTGTCTTCTCCTACTTTCCCCCTTTCCTCCTCTCTTGGCACCACGGTGCATGCCAATGTCGTGCGTTGGTATGCCGGCACAGACTAGACCTTCCATTCATGGGCCAATGGGTCCAACACCCGAAATGTATAATCTAGGTTCAAAACCTTATTGATATTGTTGGATCTTTTTTTTAAATAAAAAATTCACTGTCCAGGAAATAAATTCCTTAAAAAATCTTCACTACACACAAAAAGTGTTTCACAGTTTACAAGGTTAGTCACATATGGTCCCTGGTCACTCAAGTTGATCAGCAACAACACTCGTGAGGTTGGTGGCACCAATCTACCAGAGTTGTCATCTACCACCAGCAGGTGGAGGTGTCGGTTCACAGTAATGGCCACTGCTAACAAGCCATGGTGTCAATGGCTTTGCCCGTTGCAATCTGCAGCCACCACCTGTTCCCTGGTGATGCAGATTCCAGCCAGGAGGCTGCAACACCAACCAGCAGGGGACAACTGCAACTGGTTGCATGTGGTCACTTAAATAGACAACAGAATGTGGCCTGTGGCTGTGGACACTCCTCTCCTGGCAAGGTTGACTATCTGTTGGCCACCCCAACCAACTGGGACGCCCTGGTAAGGTCACTGTCACTGGCAACGAGCTGACAATGGGTAAGTGGCATGACCATGAATTACTAGTGGTTATGTAGGTCAATAAACAGAGTCAAATTTGCCTTAAATAAAAGGTTGTAAACGAAAACAAAGGTTATACATGGTTTTAAGAATTTGTCGCTGCCAACCCAATCAGCCAATCGCACCCAAGATCAATCATAGATAACCCAAAATGCCCCAAAGTATTCAATATGATCAATTATCATAGTCCCTGTAGCTGGCCCTCAACTACAGGGACTATGAATCAAAATGTAACCCATACTGATAGATACAGACCGGTACTTACACGTCCGACAACCAACTGAGCCGCAAACATGACATTTTGCCTGGTTCAATTTTATAAGTGCTGTACCGTTCAGTAAAATCGCTGTATCAAACACATTGGCCAGTAAGTATACATGTACAAGTATCATTTTTTTCTAATTTCTTACAGTTGCCACATCTTTGTTTGTGTTATTTCTTCTTCTGCTTCTCTATTTCCTCTCTCCATTAAGAGTCTCTCTCCATCTGACATTCTCCCATCAGTATGTGACCATCTCCTTCACCACCTCCTTCCCTATTATCTGTTTCCCTCAGGTGAAGGTTTGGTATTGATGGTACCAACTCATACCAAGAGTCAGTATGTCACCACGTATCAGTACCATACTGCTCCAACCACCAATCAATATCAATAGCAATATCAATATTAGATCGAGAATTTGATCAATAATTGCAACGTTGTGATTTGTTGCTGTTGTCGTAATATTATCACAAGTCAAAATAGTAAAAAATCAAAAAAGCTAAGTTCAAACACAAATTTTAACTTTTTCAAGTATAAAGGAACCAATCATTTGAAAAATTAAGATTTAGAATGATGAATCTTAGAGGTAATAGTTGCATACTTAACAGAATTTAAAATGATGAATCGTAGAGGTAATAGTTACATACTTAACAGAAGTAAAAGGAAACAATAGTAAAACCTTCACCTTTAAAAAGAGAAGGTGCCGATACAACTCTGGATCTAGTGAAGGCAAGTCATGCAAAAAGTTGCTCCTACTTGCCAGGAGATTAGCATTAGTCATGTACGAAGTAATAATCAAATGCAAGAAATCTTGATAAAAATAATAGACAACCAACATGGGAGACTACATCAGGTGAACACGAAGTGAACACAAGTATCATAAGCAATCATATCACTCTCTAAAGTAAACAAAGTATAAGACTGCAGCTGCACAGATGGAAGATGGTAGGCTCGTCATACCCGAATGGTATGACTATCGGAGTATGAAAACACTTGTACATAAAGATTAATTCGACTGACTCCCAATAAATAAATGAAATGCACTTCCGAACCCATAGAAAAAAGAACAAATAAGAGATTTGGAGCATGTGCAACTAATCTCATATTAAAGAATGATTGAATCAAGATGACAATCAATTCAGAAAAACGTTTTCAATCTCTAAAACCATTTATATATAAAAAACATAAAGAGAGGTTAAAGATGATCTATTTTTCTATGAAAAGCATATGACCAGTGGGTTACAATCACAATAGGTCTACACGAAGAGTTAGCCAGAGCTGTTACTTGTTTACACTCTTAATGAATGAAGCAGGACTAAAATTAGCATAAATTGTGCTATCTATTGATAACATGTAAAATTTAGAAACACTGCACTTATAAATTAGTTGAGAAAAATTTATGCCAGATTCAGAAACCAAGGGTTTTTCAGTAAATAACAATTGGGTAAGTATACAAAGTGAATGTATGTATAATAATCAATAATGGATGTCCCACCATACCAATGGATTAAGAACAGCCCCTGATGATGTAAAATGATGTAAAATCACTAGATGTGTGATTTCAGAAGTGCAATTTTGAGAGTAATATTTGAATAAGATTGTTAAGATTCTACTTTATGTATCGTATATTTACAGTATTATTATTGATTCAATATAGGATTATGCCTCAAATGCCCCACAATGAAGGAGATTTCTAAAACAAATTATGAATAAAACAAAATTCAACTCATTCTTGCAAAACCACAATTTCCCCAGTAAAACAGAAGATGAACTAGTAAAATAAGGGTTTCGAAACCTTACTTCTCTTTCAATTTGCTAAGGAAGAATGTTGCAAATGGTATGTCCACGAGGATGCCCTCATACATAGCCTACAGAAAAATAAGTTCATGAGGTTTACAGAGCAGGCATATACAAATTTTATAAATTATTATCACTGTAACGAATTTTGTAAACTGACATTAAAAAAAAAAAAGAAGATTTATGGGTTCAAATAACAGTCAGTATGGAGCAGTATCAGGCGATATTACCAGTACCAATTGGCATTGCTTTTTTTTCAAATAATACCAGATGGTACAGGTCAGCATACCACCAAATATACTGATAGATAGACATAACAAACTAATGTTTAAATTCTTAGATAAGAATACCCAATAACATGATAAAAAGCTAGTAGCAGAGCAAGAGAACCCCTAATTTTATAGAACCTTCTAAAGTTGAAAATTTCATCAATACCCTCTCAAAGTTGTTAAATGCACATATGTATCGTGCTGGAACTTTAAAACCACGCCATCAGCAACTGGAAAATCAACAATGTTCCAATTGATAAACAAACCAGGTGAACCAGTATGCATTGCTCGGTACATACCAGTTCCACCTGTGGACTGGAACACAGACCATCCAATCCAAACGCCATAGCCAACACCTGCACACTGTGCGTGTCGCACAGACAGCCACCTCCGTTTGGTACTCCTATCTCCTTCCTCCTCCGTCATCACTGCTTCCTGCCCTCCTCTTCTTGTCCACCTCCTTATCTTCTCCTCCTTTCCCCCTTTCCTCCTCTCTTGGCACCGCGGTTCATGCCAATGTCGTGTGTTGGTACGCCGGCACAGACTAGACCTTCCATTCATGGGCCAATGGGTCCAACACCCGAAATGTAGAATCTAGGTTCTAAACCTTATTGATATTGTTGGATCTTTTTTTTAAATAAAAAATTCACTGTCCAGGAAATAAATTCCTCAAAAAAATCTTCACTACACACAAAAAGTGTTTCCCAGTTTACAGGGTTAGTCGCATATGGTCCCTGGTCACTCAAGTTGATCCGCAACAACCCTGGTGAGATCGGCGGCACCAATCTACCAGAGTTTTCAGCTACCACCAGCAGGTGGAGGTGGTGGCTCACAGCAATGGCCACTGCTTGCAAGCCATGGTGTCAATGGCTTTGCCCATTGCAACCTGCAGCCACCACCTGTTCCCTGGTGATGCAGATTCCAGACAGGAGGCTGCAACACCAACCAGCAGTGAACAACTGCAACTGTTGCATGTGGTCACTTAAATAGACAACAAAAAGTGGCCTGTGGCTGTGGACACTCTTCTCCTAGCAAGGTTGACTATCTGTTGGCCCACCCCGACCGACTGGGAGCCCCTGGTCGATACGATACGCACAGAGGCATACCAAAATCATCAAAAAAACCTCCATACATATCTGGAAAATAAAAAAAGTTAGGTTAGGGTTTTTAAGTTAGAAATAAATATAATTTTAATATAATTTTAACAAAAATAATGAAAATTAGGAACAAATAGTGCCACATATCTTTTTAGGCTTTGAGGAGTAGCCTTATGGTACGTTCTGGATCATCCTTCTGTTAATATTGAATTATCTATAAAGAAATTATTTGAATTATTAGATTATTTTTTATATAACTTCAATTTTAAGATTCAAATGAATTAAGTAATGAATCGATGGATATACCTAGTTCTACCACCAAAAAGAATGATGAGACTCCACGAGCGATGGATTGAGATCCTCGATCCTAAGTATCTGTATGTCAATATGATATATTTGTCGAACCTAATCCTGAAATTAATCCCATGACATAGTGTACTGATACACCATTTGCAATTGGTGCATCAATGTGGTAATGGTCGTAGTCTGATCGTCGTGAACCACATGTCCGAGGCGACTTCTGAGGTAAGGATTAATGTGATATGTATTGGTGCGGAGCATAAAGAATATCATAACTCCTACTTTCTCTACTGATTTGTTGCTCCGTATCGTAAAATCGATCAACGTACAATTGCTCAGAGAAGTATAACCAACTAGTTCAAACACAAATTTTAACTTTTTCAAGTATAAAGGAACCAATCATTTGAAAAATTAAGCATAATAATTAAAATTTTCTTCAGAAATTTGATCATCCAATACTTATGGTCCAACCCAATTGATCCAATTTGATCATTAATTTTTTTATCGACAAAAAATACCATAAATAGCAAATTTATAACCCAAAGGTAAAAAAGATTTTAAGAAATGCCAAAAGATAAACCAGAAATATAATTCAGTTTTTTTTTTCAAGTATCCCCTCACCTTCTCCAACAATTAAAAACCATGGTCTAGGATGCAAAAGTATAGATGGCAAATTTATAACCCAAAGGTAAAAAAGATTTTAAGAAATGCCAAAAGATAAACCAGAAATATAATTCAGTTTTTTTTTTCAAGTATCCCCTCACCTTCTCCAACAATTAAAAACCATGGTCTAGGATGCAAAAGTATAGATGGCAAATTTATAACCCAAAGGTAAAAAATATAACCAGAAATATTTATAACCAGAAATATTTTTAATTTATAAATTTTTATAAATTTTTCAAATTTATAACCAGAAATATGATCATTAATTTTTTTATCGACAAAAAATACCATAAATAGCAAATTTATAACCCAAAGGTAAAAAAGATTTTAAGAAATGCCAAAAGATAAACCAGAAATATAATTCAGTTTTTTTTTTCAAGTATCCCCTCACCTTCTCCAACAATTAAAAACCATGGTCTAGGATGCAAAAGTATAGATGGCAGTATGCTCAATACGTAGAGCATTCAGAGATAGGTCCAAGTCCAATACACAGGCATACCATGGTACAGGCCTGATTACAACAAAGGCTAAACATTTCAACATATTTATGTATTACCATGGTCTAGGATGCAAAAGTATAGATGGCAGTATGCTCAATACGTAGAGCATTCAGAGATAGGTCCAAGTCCAATACACAGGCATACCATGGTACAGGCCTGATTACAACAAAGGCTAAACATTTCAACATATTTATGTATTACACAAAATGTAAGTACTTCTCCAGGACAAGTTGAATATGGTTTATTGATTTTCTAGAATCTGCATCTCACAGTTTACCCATTAACAAAAAACAGAATGCTGAAGTGCTAGAAAAGATATGGACAGATGGCAAGCAGGCAACACTCCATCTATCATAGTTAAATGCTGCCACGAGAGAAGTACTAAAAGTAAAAAAAAACTAAGCCACTATTTAATTCCAGAAAATGCAAGATAACAGATGCAGCAAAAAGCAAAACACAATAAGGTGCATAAATGCTGAACGAACTTCTACAAGATGCTAAAGAGGGGCAGGAAAACATCTAATAATGGATGTCCCACCATACCAATGGATTAAGAACAGCCCCTGATGATGTAAAATGATGTAAAATCACTAGATGTGTGATTTCAGAAGTGCAATTTTGAGAGTAATATTTGAATAAGATTGTTAAGATTCTACTTTATGTATCGTATATTTACAGTATTATTATTGATTCAATATAGGATTATGGTGCCTCCACTCTCACAATAAGATGTGTATTTCAGTTGAAGCTTTAATCCATCAAGAAAAGCAACATTGATTCTAGAAAAGCAAGTCCTCCTCCTCATTTAGTTACCAATTTATTGATTCTCTTCCTAACTCCAATACACATATTGCACATAATACTTTTAGTTTCTTTCATTGCTAGTCACTGTATGGTCAAAAGTTATGTATCTAAAAGCAACATTGTTGGCATATTCTGAACATTTCACAGTTCACATAAGAATCATTCAAGATCACCATACTCCTGTAGTCCAAATTTAACTATGTAATCTAGCTCAACTACCAGCTTCACCATTTTAATATCAAGCTATTCTTGATCAAAAAGTGGCAAGTCAGTTATTAGCATGTTTTTTATATTATTGTCATGCATTAGATATTACCAGTACCAATTGGCATTGCTTTTTTTTCAAATAATACCAGATGGTACAGATCAGCATACCACCAAATATACTGATAAATAGCCGAAACAAATACCAAACTAAAGCTTAAATTCTTAGATAAGAATATCCAATAACATGATTAAAAACTAGTAGTAGAGCAAGAGAACCCCTACTTTTATAGAAACCTTCTAAAGTTGAAAATTTCATCAATACCCTCTCCAATGTGTTAAATGTACATATCCATCGTGGTCATTAACAAAAGATATCCGAATCTGCAGGCAACAACAAATTTAAAGAGAATCAAATTCATTGAATTACTCAACTACTGCATTGACATTCCATTATCTCAGTTGTAAGCAACATACGGGTCCTCTAAGATCATCCTCTGATAATGAATGCAGTTGATTGAAAGCATCTTCAAGTATTCGATTTCTTCTTATTTTGAATCTGCATCTAACTAAAGCAGGATGAGCTCCACTTCTTTGTCTAGAAGCCACTAACTCTGACTGAGGCACAAGATGAATTTGAATTAGAAATAAAAAATTTATCAAATCAAAGTCGTATAATTCAGGACATCAACATCAACAGTTTGTATGCAACTCTATTAAGTTGCGATTTCATGCAATCCAGTGAATAAGTTATCAATGAAAAATCCTTAGCAACTTCCAAATTTAATAGGTAAAACAGAAGCATTTATAGACATACAGTGAAAATTTCGACCCTGCTTGTAAATGGCACTAAGAATGGAGCTTGTTTTAATATATCAGAAGCTCGAGTATTTCCAAGTAAGGCCTGGTGAAAGAAAGAACAGTGTGAAACAAACTCCCAAAGAGAAAAGGGAAAAGGAAACTAGGAAAAGAGACAAAAACACTCACCTGAGAAACAAAAGTTTCACTCCTTGCTTCTTGAAGATGGAAATCATCAGCAGACATGAACTGCCTTCTATTGTTCCAGTCTTGCAACTGCATTACATTTAAAATTAAAAGAAATAATATATTACAAAATAATCTCTGTTTAGACAACCAACACAAATCTTCCATCATGAAATAAAGATTATTATTGTACAAAAATTCAAAAGAAAACAAAAAAACCTGGCTCAGAAGCTCAGACATTGCAACCCTGGCTTTACGGTTAATTAGTTCCACAGACAGCTTCTTATCATCCAGAAGAGATCTTGATGATTTTTGAGACGACACATGCCCATGTAATGTCCATAGGAGCTGCCATAAGGCCTGTCGAAATAAATCATGCCCACATTAACACCAAAGTGTTATGGTCTCACAGGGATCAAGTGCAGCGGTACAACATAAATGGTAATTTTAAACATAAAAAATAATGTGTTATCTAGTTCCCAACAAACAATACGGCAAAAATAGAAGTGGTGTGTTAAATTGACTGCAGAAAACACCTGCTTTATAATGATAACCAAAGATGGAATATCCTTTATTTTAACTGGTGTTTCCTGCTCATAGAATTCTTCGGTATCAACAAACTTTAGCATGTGCCTAAAGAACACAAGAGTTAGTAACAAAAAGAACTTGCTAGTTATGATGATAAAGAAATAGCATAAAGACAAATGAACTTAAAAAATATTTAAAGAGGCAACAGCCTTACTTGTACAAAGGGCAAAAAACTGCCAGAGGCAACAGCCAACCTGGAGTATCTCTAGGTATATGCGCTGTGAGCGTAGAAAAGAATGGCCATCTTTGATTCTCATGGCATCGCTTTATATAATTCCAAAGAGCAGGAAGAAGCTCAGTTCTGTAGGCTAGTAGGGTCATGATGAGTTCATGAGGCAGCGTACAGAATGTAACATGAAGGAAAGTGCAAACAGCACTTATTGCTTCCACTTCTACATTAGATGGCCAAGTCTTATCAGAATACCCAGTTGGACATGTAGCCTTTAACAAAGCATTCACCTGTATAACACATCAGTCTCAGCTTCAGAAAGATATAATTAGCCATAGATGCCTAGAAGAATGGGTTCAGAGTGGGTGCTTTCACTAGACATATGATCACAATATTTGCCTACCAAATGCTGTAAAAGGCGTGAATCTATTGAACTGGATATCTGCTTCTGTAAATCTGGACTTAGAACTTCGTCATCCATTGTTAATTCATCATCAACTGGTTCTGAATATTCCTTGCAGATATCAGTTGTTGCAAGCAAAAAGAAGTAAAAAGAAGGTGATAAGAAACAATAAAGCAGTAAATTCCACAACAAAGTTTGACAGCAACGTTAAATGAATCAGAATGAACCATTAAAAAGCATTATAAGTACACTGATTAGCCTTTCCTTGAAGATCATGAGTCTTGATCCTCTAAATAACATGGAAGCTTTAGATGCGAGTATGTCATATGCAGGACACACATCTACAACGTGCTTCAAAAGTAACAAATTAATCAGCAAAAGAGAACCCACGTAGTGATTACAGTACATAGCGCATGGCATGTACCAGTGAAATGACATGGTAACCTTTGCTTGTGTTTTTATTTAGATTTCCACGCAAATATCACTCTAATGCTATCTAATGCTTGCTTTCAAGTCCAAAACAAATAGACCCAAAAATTATCGTATTTGACATCTATGCAGCAACAGACATAGGATTCCTAATATTGTATTAAAATGGCATCAGCAAACAACAAAACATAGATGATTTAGATTATTCACTAAACATCTCCAAGTTATCTAAAAAAGCCCTTCATTCCAGATTAATCGTTCGTTTTAAATTTAAACAGAATAACCTTTCTAGTACGGGCTGTTTCCTTTATGCTGTTAAAATAATAACAAATCCAAGACAACTACATATCACAATAACAATATTCTATTTGCAAAGAAAATTTTCCACAAGATAAATCAATTATGTTTTATATCACCAACTTTGATAAACGTTCTTGCACTATGCAATCCATAGAATCCTCAAAATGTAGAATGTTCAGTGGAAGTCAGTGGGTATGGTCGGCTGCACAGCTTTTCGGTCGCACTGGCTTGGCTCAGTCAAGATTTAGCTCAGGCCACTTGGAAACACAAAAAATTTATTTGCCTAGAGAGTAAATCAATAGTCTATCTAATGACTTGTAAGAGAACCATAATTATTCATGAAATAAATTGTGAAGTGCAAAATATGATTCATGAAATTATGATGAGATGCTTAGCATAATTTGACACTTTGAACATGAGAAGAATTACAACAAAATCATCCCATCTTTAAAAAAAGAAAAGCCAACAGCAGCACGTACAATTATTAATCTTCACCGATGGAAATACAAAAATCACTTACTTTGTACAGGTGACGAGTCCACGGAAGGCAATACTTCCAATAAAAATGTCGAAACAGTCAGAAAATCAATTGCCTGATTCAGGAAATAAAAAAAAGAATTCAATATAATAACTCAATACCAAGATAAAAATTATCGTATTCTCAAAATCAATCACATTATGAATATAGAACTGAAAGGACAGTTGATATACTATGCAAACCAACAAGGATGACATACATTTTCATGGAGTAAAAGTTTTAAAGCAGAGCATACTAACAGTCTAACACAGAACTTGATACAATACAAAGGGACAGCAAAAGATGCAGAAGAACAAATGCACATGGCAATACAAATTCAGAAACTGGATCAGGAAATTTATCCAAAAAGGATTCATCATAAATTCATAATGACAAAATTCGTGGACAAACTAGACTGATGTCAAATTAAATTTGTACAACAACAAGCCATCATGTCCCAACCATTTGGGGTCCGCCCCCACAATTGAGCTTTGTATAAAAAATACAAAGATATATTAAAAAATACTACAGTTTCAAGTATTTATGCACAAGCTATATTAAAGTTCAATTACATCTCCTTCTCTTTCTCTTCATACGCTAATACTAACATAGCCAAGTCTCCTTCAGATGTATTTATACCATCTTGCATGATTCTCTCACATTTTATACTATACAGGTGACTTTTTCTATCTTTAATTGACTCACTTGTCCAACAAAACATCTATAAGTCTCCTTTGAATATATTTATACCATCTTATATGATTCTTTCTCATTTTATCCTCTATAGGACCTATAGCAAATTGTTCATGAATAACAACATTTTCATTTTTTATGTAACTCTACATATTCACCTTAAAATTCTCATATTAACTACACGAATTTTTTGTGAATATTGTTATTTAACCATCCAACACCTGAATTCATAAAGCATGATTGCTTTAACAATTGTCCCATGAAATTTTTCTTTTAATTCAGAAGGCACCAAATGATTCAACATAGTTGCCAAGCTTTTTACTCTACAAATACATTTTCATCAATCTTTAGATGATGCTCCCACCAATGATGAATATGGTGATGGTTAACATATGCAACCTTATCCCTACAAATAGAGATGTTCATGTGATTGGAACCCTGGTCACCCAGATGTTGTACCATGGCACACCTTCGTCATGTTGGATAATAGATCCAAGATATCTAAAGTTTTTGCTTCCAAGAATTTGTTACAAAACAGTTCACAAATATACAAATCAAGACAATTGACCTTACCTACGAAAGAACGGTTCAAGGTTTTAAAAGGTACAAATTTGACAAGTACTTACTGTATGATAAGTAGCGCTCGGATCAGATAAGACAACTCCAGCAACTTCAAGTAAATTCCCAAGCAAGCAGGCATGACCTGGATACTCTTGTACTATATAATCTGGAAGGACACCAGCATGACTAGGCAAAAAATTGGCCATTTGATGAATATAATGCCTGCCTAAACCCTTGGACCAAAAAACCTGAAAACCAAGAGCCAATAAGAACTAGTGAAGAACATGAGATAAAAGTAATCACTAGCACCACAAAGCTAGAGGAACCAATACCGATCATTCTAGCAATAAAAGAGCTACATAGGTATCTAAATATTCTAAAAAGATACACATTATAGTCACATACTGGCAATTAAAGAGCTTTGTAGGTTTTTTTTAATGCACAACAGCACATAGTCACATACTAAACCTAACACCAAATTAAAATTAACAAAAATAAGAAGTGATTCAATTTCATTGTAAACTAATTCAACAATATCTTCGTCCAGCTTTGATAGTCAAAGCACATTTCTATGACCTTCCTTAGGCACTTTGAAGAACTACCTCTTTGAAAAACGGCAAATGATGCCACAGAAAGGGAATGGAAAGAATTTGCAACGAAAAACTCCATCTCGGATCTGCATTTGAACAATGGCATGGTTGCTGACCAACATGCGAAACAAGACTGATAAGAACATGCTCCAACGCAGATGCATTAACACGAAGCTCAGGAGATTTCACGTCGTGCTGCATAAATGAAATATCACTCTCTTAGTTGAATTAAGCAGAGATCACTTTTAAGTATTATGCAATTTTTTTCCTCGTGAAATGGCATGGATCTTTTAAGGATCACATATACACAGAACTGCAATCCTATGTAAACCATAAAATGCAACAGTCTAGTGGCAAATATTATGCAATTCAAAGATCTAATTATTTCAGGATCATTCACCACAAAAGCCTTAAAGGAACCACATGAAAATTTTCATGCTCCACTATCAAGAAAGTTCGAAGAGATTGACATTTAAAAGGAATAAACTAGTGGATAGACCACCTTTCCCATGAACTTATTCTAGAACAACAAAATTCATTATAGAGAAGCACATATACAAGAAATTGTGTGAAACAAAAACAACATTAGAAAAAAAGAATGGTCAATAAGAAGTGGTAACATGACATGCTATGATGCAATGTGATAATAACACCTGGAACACCTTACCAAGGATATGAGACAAGAGGCTAAAGGTAGAACAATTATTGAAACAAGAACGCAATGAAATGCAATAAACACATCGAAAAATTATGATGAATAATGGTGTAATCACAGGTAAACAATAACCATATCATTCTAATCATCTTTCAGTAATCATACACAAATGCCAAGCGGTTCATGGAAAATCAGTTTGCTAAAATCCACCATTGGCAAGCACCATCAGAACTCCATATACAACATGAAGACATGGGAAAATTCTGAAAAAAAAAAAAAAGTAGAAGTGCAAGAAATTGCCTATTTTCTGAGGTCCTAGTTGTTCACCCTAACACTTGACCTTTGCCAAAGTGAAAAACTAAGGTCAGGAGATGCTGATATTGTAAGACGGAAATCAACCAAACTGCACAAAAAAACCAGAAATGAAAGTAGCATATGCAAGCAACATCGAAAGAGGTTCATCCAACACCTTCTGCTATTCCATTTCTTGTTATGAATTGATTACGATCTTCTCAATTTTAAGATACCACAACTTAATGCACGTACCCTCTCGTGTTTACCATTACTTCTGTATCTACTGGCAAGTACAAAAAGCAACATAAAGCAAAACAATCAAAGTATTATATCTCATCAAAATCATGTTTCTTAAAATATAGACATCTAATCTTTCTAGTGTTAGCGCAACTCTTCTAACAAACTGTGTAAAAAACTGAGAACATCAACAGAATCTTTTTTCTTACCAAGATGAAAAAAATTTATGTATAAAGAGGTACAACATGCAAACTCAAGTAAAGATCAAAATGTTGAGAAACTTGATTCTAAGATGAAATTGAGCATAACCACCAATCCAAGGACAAAAAGTTTTTTAAAAAATCTAGGTATCATTATAGTATCTTACAGCAAAAGAAAATCTAAAAAATCAAAGATAAAATTTAGATCCCTCATCGATAAAACCATTCCAAATAAATTTTGAACGATAATCTTGACTTGAAAATATATCACTTGTTGAACTTAAAAGCTAGTTAATTTGTCATATGAGAAATGTATTGGCACTCAGAACAAAAAGGAAATTACAGAGGAACACATTTGATAAACAAAAGCCGCAAAAGATCTTTATAGAAGCAATGCACATCCCAGCCACGTGTCATGAAGAAGAGATGAGCAAGAGCATGAGAGCAAACAGAAAAAGAAGAAATATAAGGGATGGGAAAAAAAATAAACTAAACCACATTTTAGTCAAGACATAATTCATGACACACCATCAAGACCACCAGCATATAATCAACCAAAGTAACTTACCTCCAGTATATAGCCAATTATTGTAGAGAAAGAGTTTTGTTTTGGAAATCTTGGAAGCCCAAAAATCCTACACTATGAGACCTATAACAACTCCGTGGACGCTTGTCCTAATACCCAAACAACTTCCTTAAAATAAAAGAAAGAAACAAAATATAAAAGGCAAAAGTAAGCATGATAGATTGGGACTGCAAAAGCTTCCTAATATTGTGAATATGAATGAGGACGAAAATCATCAAAAATACATGAAAACAAATTTGACGTTTTGAACTTGACTAAACCATAATTAAAATTTGACCTGATATAAATAATGCAAAATTCAATCAGACCCCAGGTACATCATTATTGCACAGTTCAACAAAATGATAAACAGACAAATCAGTCATCAAAACAAAGAAAATTTTGTGAGCGATAGATTCCATATACGTATAAATCCTACTTTATAGGTTATAAACCATTCTATCTTCTGTTTTTCTTTTTTGTTATAATTGAGCATTAAAAATCACTCTAATCTGGATGAATATTAACCACTGAAACCTCCAGTTACTCTCTGCATCAGGTAATATGTCATTTCATCTCTAATTCAGTCTCATTAGGAAAAGCTAAAATGTCGAAACTATAATGAACTTCTCTAAACCAAGTAAAGCAATTTTCACCGAACCAGGCACAATATACCACTAAGTTTGGTCAAGGAGCAGGGCAATGTCTTCTTTTACAGGCACCCTATAAATATTTTTTCACTTAAGTATACAAGTTCCCGTAGTTAACCAATTAATAGGCATTTATACCAAAATAAGAACGGGTTTTTCAATTTAAAAGGCTAGTTTGGCCACTACAAATGACTACAACTAAGCTCAATGTTAAAGAGTCAGTGATTCCTCAGTTCTTCCTCTCTCCCTTTCTTTTTTCTTCTAATTTTCAGTGACAGTATCTGGCTACAGCAAGACAATCTGTCTATATTCACAATAAAGTAGTCAGAACAAACTAACAGAGGTAGCACTCAGTAAGAGCAAAAAAATAATGGCAAGCTTGAATGATTTAAAAAAGTTGCTTACCACGCCAGCTAGAATGATGCAACGCAACAGCGAAAAAAC
Organism: Musa itinerans; assembly: GCA_001649415.1. Classification (NCBI taxonomy): domain Eukaryota; kingdom Viridiplantae; phylum Streptophyta; class Magnoliopsida; order Zingiberales; family Musaceae; genus Musa; species Musa itinerans. The sequence goes on along the minus strand of LVTN01000055.1, from coordinate 101,057 downwards.
TTTTCTCTCCAACAGATAATCAATAACACTACAGTTCCATGGAAGTTCAGGATTTGTTAAAAAAGCTACTGTTTTGAATAAGGCAACTGTTGGCCAATAAGAGCTCGTGGATGGCATCAGTAGTTTGTCCTTATAATTATTCCTGTTTAAAGGAGAAGAAACAAAAAAATCAACAATTGCTATAGCCACAACAGCTACAGTTTTGCGAATGTTTTAGATGTGCAAACAGAAAAATGTATAAGAAAGTGCATGACGAAATGCAATAAAGAAGAGGAGAAATCTTTAACCTCGATATTATTCAATATAAATTTCTAAAACAAGAAGAAAAAAGGGAAATCAAAGAACTTAGATGGTTTGCTAAGAAATGTTTTCAATTTCCAACATTGTAACAAAAAATTACCATCCAAAAATTTTAAGGTTATGGCAAACATATATTGATTTACTAGAAAAGCAGCATAAGACATGAAGTTTATAATATCCTTGCCACAAGTCATCTTCTTTGCTGAACTTGAGGGACAAAAAAGGAGAAAGAAAGTCAAAAAAAATTAAATCCAATATGCTGAATATAATAACAATGCTTTTGGGCTATAAACCTCAGCCAAACTATAACTGAGCGAACATTGATATTAATATAAAAAACAGAACATGAAAACTTGTCTTCCAAGATTAAACTGAGAATATTTGCGAACAAAACTACCAAAAGTACTGTCATGCCAGTCCAATCATGCAAGAACTAACACAAGCAGACAACTAAAACCATCCTTCACTATCCGAAAGGACTTTGAATCACCTCTTTTGTTTCCTTGCATGTTGCAGTAGTAATCGAATTCATGAAACTTCCTTAACATGGTAATTCTCTTCACTAATGTACTTATGCTTCTAAAAAGCATTTGCTTCCTCTCCCTCAACTGAGAACCGACTCATAATTTGTCGTTCCCTAATAAATCCTTGCACCTCCATTATCTACCACCAAGCAACCTTGGGTACCATAACTAATTCAGAGCCAGCACTAAAAATCGATTATGTGGTTCGATTCCTTCCAATTTACTAAAAAGGCTTTTCTTTTAATCTACCAGAATCTGGAGAATCCACACATTGAAAAATATATATACAAATCCAATGATCCTGAAAAAAATAATTAAATGATGACAGCGGAAACTTGGACGAATTCACCAACACTCTTTTTTTTTCCCAAAATCCAGCAGAATGTAAAAAAGCCACATGTTGCATAATACATATACAGATCGGAATATCCTAAAAGGATCAATGTCATGCCATAGGAGTTCATGATAGACATGGTTCTTATATTGTATGCATAACCAAATTGAAGAGCTCAAAAATTGACTAGAAACTGCTAGGTCACCGAATTACATTTATTTTTTATGCAATGTCAGAACAGGGATGGGTGCTGAACCAACCAAGTTTCCATATATTTTTTCTACATCAATTAGAAGACATGATTCATCAAGCAACACAACATGTTGCACGCACCATAAGAACTAGAAAAGGCTAACCAAAGCAATGTTCAAGGTGGTTATTCAATCTAATAGTGGTATGCATTTGACTCACCTATTATGGAAGATTGCTTGAAGACAAGCATATGCAAGTTTTTTTACTCTAAGATCCACTAGTGAACGCTTTAGAGGATAGTCCAAACCAGCAAAAAGGGTTACAATATTGCCTGCAATCAAATAAAGAAGTTAGCAACAGTAAGGATTTTGAAGTAAGCACAGAGATCACAATTGGTAAAATACTCCAGATATAATAAATTGCGACGGTTGGCAGCAGGACCACATGATGAGATGTCTTGATGGAAAAGGCATCAAGTCATTTACATAGTAATCGTAAATATGCGATTCAGCAAACACCCACATACCTTCTCTTTCTTAAATAGCAATCAGAGAAAAAACTAAAGAAATAAAGTGGAAAAGAAAATTGTACTACCTAAAAACCGAGCACCATCCTACAACCATAATCAGTGACCATACAACCAAGTAAGCACAACGGTCCCCTACTCAGAATATCAAAGAACTGGTTAAGAAAAATGTGCCAAGAAGAAAAAAATAATCAAACAACCATAGATGATCGTCCACAAGACAAAGTAAACAAACTTGCTCATCTTTTCAAAATTTTACAGATCCTCCTCAGTAAGAAGGATATTATCCAGAAAATTGACTATCTCAATATGCAACTACATTAAGGAAAAAATCCAGGATTCTTTTATTTGAAATATTAAGCAGTTAACAGCACTAAGGAATCGAAAAAAATATATTTCTCGACCTAAAAAAAAAAATACCTAAAGACCTCCACGTCATGGTTTCTCAAAAATCCTTAACTCCAACAAATGGGCTACAGTAACACATGAAGGATACATCCAAGTATCTAACAGTGCACACTTCAGGACAATCCAGTTGACTAACAATGGGTTATGAAAAATGTTTTAGTGGTCGGCTTATCTAGAAGACGAAATTGCTAACTGATGTTTGTTTCTCATTCAGCGACACAGTATTAGGTCAGAGTAAACCCGTGAAAGACATAAATAGAAAATGTAAAAATGATGTCAATCAAGTTTAAATTACTTTTCAACGGTGAGTTTTCTTTTCCTGGTAAACTAGATATATCCATTTCCCTCAACTTGTTATGTTGACCCTCCACTGGTTCCTTTTCTCTGCTGCAACAGCTTGTAGCAGTTATAAGTCTGCCAAGTTCTTAATCTAAACATTTCCCTTAAATGTTTAGATTCAAAATTACCTACTTACCAAGCCACCTACTCACCACATAACACTGATCTATCGAATGGTTTTAGAGGCTCCGGTTACCCACGGTATTCCATATACAAGACCGATGCAACGTGTTACTTGCATGTTCAGCCTCTGCCTAATCATAAAGTTCGACACACGGTTCTTATTACTTTCCTTCTTACATTTCCATAAACATGAAACAAAGAAGACCACTCTCGAATACCTGAGATATTACTGAAGATGAAAGACAAGATTAGTGAAATGAAAAATCAACCTTGATTAGAAAAACCTCTTTTTGAAAGAATTTTGACAACCAAGCTCCAAATCAGGCACACAAACACCAAATACTTTACAAAGAGATGTAAATCCAAAACCAATAGAATCAGCCTAGCATCTTTTATTTCCAGAAGCCTAACAATTCCAACATGCACTGCCTCCGAAATATAGTCGCTAGTATTTATAAGAGTTGGAATGCCTTTGCATGTCTCAACAGCAACATTTACAATTGCAAATAGAGGCCAACTTAATTAGAAGAATATGAATATATTAGCTGCAGCATTTGCAACTGCAAATAAAGGCCAATAGCAAACAGAATCACATGTGATTAAACGAGCAATGGAGAACCACCCCACCTCAAGTATCCCCCAGCTTCACTCGTCTATCTCTTGCAAGCTTCAATTATAGAAAAGAAAAAAACAAGTGTTTTGCTGTTTATGCATAATTTAATAATTCAAGAACATAACGACACAACCAAGTACTAATCATTCAAAATTTACAAATAAATTAAACAAAACAGATGGCGGCTTCATAGTTTATTCAAAGACATGTAAGACCACAAGAAGAGGATCTCCTACCTATCTTACAACAAGATAAGAAGAGCCATAAATCAAGTTGCTGCATAAAATACTGTGTATAGCACTATATTTCATACGTCAGAACATTATCTTCATGGCAAGCACAATATGCACGGACATGCAGAAATTCTTTTGTCAGGCATTTCATGGCATGCCTTTAGCGTGATCAGGGTTCAGGATGAATGCATTCACAACGAGAACAACCAATGGTCGCACAGAGCATCTAAGTCGTTAGCACAAGATCCAATTCTATTCTATTGTGTGCAATCATGGGATATTCCAAGTCTGAGTAATTTAATTGTAGAAAATATACACATTCTACAGCAACATAGAGTGAACTGATATCACATAGCGTCTTGTTGCAAGAGGGGAAAAAAATGAAGCACGACTAACTTAACTAAACAGCGTCTTTTAGGCTTACCACTCTGCTGAAGATACTGCAGAAGCAGTCGACAAGCTTCCACAAGAAGTGTAACGTCGCTAATGTTATTTGCAGTAAAGAAGAAAAGCAGCTGGCGAAGATACTCTGAGTCAGGACCAAAGCAACGCCTGCTTTAAACAGACAGTGATTTATGTAAAGTTTGCATGAACAGGAAAATTTGGCAAAAAGAAGTGCTAAATGACCTCAAGAAATTCATATTATAAGCATAACATTGATCCTACCAATCTGCCTTTTCACCACGGTCCCCATAGGTAACATGGAACTGCTGCCGCACTTCTGTTCGTGCCATCTTGACATCCTTCATCCCTCTGAAGCATTTCTGCAGCCAGTAATTTGTCAAGTTTCATAATAAGCCAAAAAGAACCAGTAAACAGCAACTATGTAGCCTCAAGGCGAAGTCCATAAAGGCATCCAAACATCACAGTACATTATACTACAAAAAATGTTGATCGGCATCTCCAAGCTTACATCATTATCAAACAATTCCCAATTTAGGGCATTCCATCAGCTAGTTGCCAGCAATCAGAACCAAAGCAAGATAAATGAAACCCTACCTGGATCTTTATCGCTGCCGACGTTTGCTGTCGATGCACTAACCGGCGCTTCCTATCAAGCCGTGCCTGTTCCAATAACACCTGCCGGTCACTCTCCTTCGAGCTCCGGCCACCCAAATCCACTCGTTTGCGGGTGGAGGCGTCCCCCATGAAGAACATCCCTCCCTAGATTCCAAGAAACCAGAAATAACAGAATTAGGCGATCCCGCAACATACTCCTTCGAGAAGATACGCGATAAGCATTCCAAGAAAGGGACGATCAGATAGAAGTATACCTCGGAGAAGGGGTCAAACGTAGGACTGTAGCAAATCTGCGGCCGCCGAGAGATTCAGATCCAAAAGAGAACAGAAATCAAAGAATTAGGCGTTTCCGCAACGATTCCGGACCAATAAACGAAGAGAAAAAAAAGGCGAGACCCATTTCAAGACAGGGGCGACTCGATCGGATTACCTCCGATAGATCACACCTAGGGTTGTCGCAGCCTGCGCCTGGAGAAGGGACCGAGAGATTGAGATTCTTGGCGTCCGCCGCGGGAACTAGGGCGAAAAGAAAGGAGGAAGCGAACGGGAGAAGAGGGGGGCAAGATAGAGAGAGGGAGTGAGCGAGAAAGGAGTCGAGGCGGCCTTACAGGCGGTGACGGAAAAGCGAGTCAATTGGGGGGGTGGAGGACTTGGATCATCAATGGTACCAACCAGGTTATCATATTATATAGGGCCCTTTATCACGTATGTACATTGCATTTTGACCACCCTTTTACTATTTACAATGTCATTCTAAAAAAAAAAAAATATATATATATATATATATATATTCTATAAAACATCAATCGAGTAACGAAAAATTACATTGAGCATCAAGAAATCCTCATTAGGGATAGATAATCTGTATGTTTTTCATATCCTTATAAATTAATTTAAATTAATTAAATATACATTAAAAAATATTGAATGTCGAATTCATTCCTCCGACATAAGCTGTGGGGGGAGAGGGGTGTTACCGTTGACTATTGATATTGTTTTATGTGGTTCAATCAAATCAAATAACTCATGATCCGGGCTTAGCATCAGGGCAGGTTGGGTATCGAGACTTATGAAAACCACCTCTAGTCATAAGCACCGTGGGGACCTACAGGGTAATGTGAAAACCACTGTGTTGGGCCGGATCCCGTTCGAATCATATCCAATTAGGCTAGGAATCGGGTTAAGCAAGGATCCATACCGCATAGTGGAGGATCCAAGTAGATGATATGGATCAAATTCCTAAACCAAGCCTAGTCGGTATCCGACAATTAACCATGCTAGAATGCGGCCAGGAAATCTGTTCTACGAGAGTAATGTAGGCAACCAATTTCCTACAATGGCATTAAACCGTGTATAAGACAATGTTCCAAGAATTTGAATATAACAACTACCAATAGTGGAATAGTAGGTCAGTAAACGGGATATGTGTATAGATAGAGAGACATGAAATTTTAGAATGTTAAATGTACGTATGATTGACTCAATATTTCTAATATTGGTATAGGAGGAGGTTCCTTCGACCCACAGCAATTTCAACTTGGTCTGGTGTTACTGATGGGATTATGTTGTAGCAGTGTCTGATGAGATGAACTCAAACAAGGTGGACGGGATATGAAAAGAAAAGACTGAATTATTATTATCATTATTATTATAATGATAATAATAATGATCTAGGATCAAATGACAAACAAAAAATATCTAGAAACCTTATCTAAGCCTAGAGAAGATTGAATGTTATGATCATAAGAAGTCTTTGAGGTAACATCAATCCAAACATAAATCATCTTCTATACTCTTATCATAAAAACTTCAAAGAATTACTCACATCCAGGAAGAACTAGAGAGAAACTCAAAGTATTTTCATCCTATTGTTCGAAACCAAGACTTAAAACTACATGGATGCTTACAAGAATAATCGGATCTCAGTTGGTAAGATTTTTTACTTTCAAGAAAGAATCCTTTCTATGATAATAGGATTCCTTATCCCCCGAGTACATTGGCTCGAAGCATCAAAGAATGCTTATCAACCGAAAAGAGTTTTAGTAGTGATTCATATCCAACTACTTGTGTAAGCATACGCCTGCCCCGAACAAACTATGCAATGAATATACAAATCTTGCTGGATAAGTCATGCATCAAAAAACAGTTAAAAACATCAACATAAGAAGACAGGAAAGATATTTTTAAGTTTTAGATGCACACAGTAGAATGCTGTCAACCTGCACGCACTCCAAACGTGCTCTAAAATGGAAAAAAAAAAAAAACGATGCTCGGCACCCTAATCAAAATCCTGCATGTCTTCTTCGTCGTCCACCCAAAACCTTTTAAGTATATTTACTGCCATCTTATAGATGACAACGTTGTCATGTGCCACAAGCGACTCAATTTTGTTGAATCCATCACAATCACAGATCATCTGTGCATAGAGGTTTCGACCTGCGGTTATACCCAGATGCCTGTTGGCCTCACCCACCACCAAAATTTTATCAAGACACTCCATGCAAACGGCATTAATTGATGGGGCAGGGTAGGCAAGAAGATCACATAGTGGCTCAATGCATCCTTGGCTGACCAAAAATCTGTATAAAGGACAAGATGAAAACAATTCTAGTCATTCGTTGCATAGACATTTTATTTCGACTGCAAGGACAGGGTTTTATTAGATTTCTATATAAAAAAAATTGTTGATCTACCGGCAACATTAGTTTATGTACGTGTCACACAAAAGACAAAATAAAGAGCATGTTTTCTGACTAAGAATGAATGCAATCATGAACATAAGGAACATATGCCACACAATCAACTAATAAGCACCTATAATAGTACAGTTATGGTGGAAATTCATCAACTTGTCAGATTTACCTTCTGTAATTTTTATTTACCTACCTAATGTGTTTGACAGACAATGCACCACAACTGAAATAGTAAGAGATCAATTGTTTAAGATCAAGAATTGTTTTCACAAAGATATGATCAACTTTTGTTGTCACAGAAGACCCAAAAGCACTAAAATTGACACGAAGAGAAAGCAAAGCATACTGGATTTGGCAGTTAGAACCACCATGGATGGCATTTGATATAGCCCAGAAAGCCACTTTCTTGACAGAAAATTCTGCATGCTGCAGTAGCTGCACCAATGGACTGACAATGTTTGCATCTATGACAGCCTATAGTTTAGCAAAAAATGGAAGAAAAACAAAATGAGTGTTGCTAATGTAAAAGAACACTGTAATTAGCTCTAGCTGTTTAAATCATGAAGTTGGCAACTCATTTTCAGTAAAAAGGAACCTCTGATTTACAACAAGCATACTTCCAATTAGAAGTACTGGTGGGTAGGTTAGAAAAAAACATGATTTTAGACTACAATTAGTTGAAGTACCTGAATCTGATTGCTATTTCCAGCAGTGATGTTTGAGATAACCCCACAAACCTCCTGTTTGATATAGTTGTCATAACTTGATGTAAGAATTTGCAGAAGGCGAGGAAGTGCTAAATTTTTTATCATGATCTGTAATTATAATTTAGGTGTTAGTTTTTCTCCATAGTAAACAATGTAAATTTAAGAACAATTATGATTATTAACAAACATAAATCTCAGAGAGGAGAACACGCCTCAAGAAGAAGAATAAAATTTTGCATCTGATTATTAACTTTTACAAAGAAAATTTAATGATAGCAATCATAAGGCATGTTCTTTGTGAACCTTTTTGTTTTTAAGGTATGTTCCTTGTTGAAGCTACTGAGCCGCATATGAGGCCAGGTGTGATATTAGAGCCTTGATGGGCTTCAGCACAGTATAGACATGCTTTCATGATACTGTTATCAATAATAGTTACAGTTGCTACTAAAATCTGTATTTAGAAAAAAAGAAAAAGAAAAAAATTCCTAAAGAAGAAAAGGGGAAGAACTTGTGCCAGCAAATTACTCTGGCCACGCCAACCCCCAAAAACAATCCTGCCTCCAGTGGGCATCCAGAATATGAAAGAAGATTCTTTCCATTAACAAAAGAAAAAAAGGTTACTGATTAGTGTCACAAAATTCTGTTGCACAAACCAAAAAATCATATATACCTGGGTTTGGACATCATTTCCAGTGACAATATTTCCCAATGTCCTAAGAGCAGGTACAAGAACTTTATGTGATGGATGACTGAAAGAAGTTCTTCATCAGAGGCCACAGACGATTATCAATCTAAATGAAAAACCAAAGATGTCAAATTCATCCTTACCTCAAAAGCTCAACAAGTTTTGGACAGACACCAGCCTCTATCACTGCTTGAATTCTGTCCTTACTTCCATGAGAAAGTTGTGATATAGCCCAACAGGCATCCACAAGAACCTCTTCATCATTCAAGTGAATAAGTCGCTGAAGAACTGGTAGAGCAGTCTTTATCTGATAAATTTAATGAATAAACATCTTATAAGGAAATCACTCGATGAATTTCTTTTTTTTTTTTTTTTGCAGAAATAAGGCACTTCAAATGAGTCTCAAACATATTCAAATAGTGCTGATGGTTCCCCATGGCAAAAGTTTGATAGGGCCCATGTACAATTCCTGAGCTTTGATATTCTTAATATACATTAAATTAAGGAGGGGGATGAGAACCCCAAGACTAAGAACAAAATCTCTACAAGTTAGTGAGTCACCAGCTACGTTAGCAAGGGCCAAAGCAGCCTGTCCAATAATAGAAAGTAATGATAGTTATTCTACATCATATTGAAAAGTGGTACTTATGCTTTGGTTCTTTAAAAAAGCCATATACAGTTTAATGGAGATTAACTTGTTTTTAAATATCATCACTTGGTGAACTCAAATGCTGAACAAACTTTGGTACAGCACCATTATCAATGACAACTTGGGTATTTTCTAACATCCCAGAAGCTATATTGGCAAAACACCCATGCTGCCTCATGCTGCAAAAAGATATATGCACTGACCATTTCAGCTACATAATAGAAAGAAACCAGGAATCACAGAAATGATAAAACAAAAATACCTGCGGCAGTGGTGTCTCATGTCTTAAAATAAATTCCACAACCCGAGGGACAATTCCTGCCTTGACGACCTCCTCAATAGGTGCACCTTGCTCGACAAGTATATTGCATTCTTAGATACAATCAGAAATGCTAAGTACTCTCAGGAATTATAAAGAAGAGTGTAGCCATATATAATACCATCCGACAAGAGTCTCCTGAACTGTGTTATTACTGATGACTGAACAGCTGGATCCTCAGAATATGCTCCTTCAGCCATTTCAGAAAGATTATCAATCTGGAGAATAACTAAAGAATTAGTTCTCTTATAATTTGTTTCCTCAAAAAAAGAAATACAATTTAGGTTAGCAAAGATGATAAATCAATTAATTACTACTGTTAAGTTGCTATAGATTCTCTTCGATAAGAGTCAACTAATTTCCAACCAAACAGCCCTGTTATTAACTTCGACAAATTTGACAACAACAATCTATATAACAAGCAGTATAACAACTTGTACCATCTTATATTTTTTTATATGGTTGAATGTCCAAGTGACAAGCAAAATATTGTGAAACGAAAGATAGATTAGAACCAGGGTCAAATAAAATTTTTGCATTTATATTAGAAACACGAATGATACCTTCGACCACTAACTACAAAACTCTGAAATCTTGTTCGGTGATAGCATATACTCTGTCATGGGCTGATGATCTAGGAGACAATGGCTCTTTCTTTTTGTTTAGAGAGCAGTCTTTTACTTTATGATTCAACTTCTCATAGGTAAAACAGGCTCTAGTCACCCGAAAAAAAGAATTAAGGAATACTAACCGATACAGATGGTCATCATTGACCCCTTGTCGGACCGGTAAATATAGGATAATTAATATCACTCCAATCAATATTGGAGAAACCATGCCATGGCCTACTACGTATATGATTCCGAATCATTTAAAAAATTCCAACAATCTTCGTCAACATAAAGTTCTTATGTTGTAACTTCATTAAATTTAAAGTTCTTTAAGTTAAAGCATTTTTCTATAGCTAAAATACGTCGGCTACAGCAAAGTAAATAACATTGAAATGAGTTGCTTTGCTGTATGTGATAGTAGACAAAAAGATTCATTCTATACAGCAAGTCAATAACTGATCTCGACCCACAATTTGTTTTTCCAATTACTTTATTGCATTAGTATATAGATATCCTTCAGCTTATAATTTTAGAGTTCAACAGGTCACCCGATAGCAAGATCAAGGGGGGATAAAATGCATTGGAGTAGAAAGTTTTATTGCCCCGTAATTATTATACAGAAAAAGGAATGATGCAAAATTTATGCGATTATTTGTTAGCTGCTACTGTATATTATTTGCAAATGGAACAAAATAACAGTTTTCAAGGGGAAAAAGTTTCTTCTCTGGAGATGGTACTTAGAAATAAAATCAGGAAAATTAGAACTAGGTTGTAAGAGGATCTTGAGGGGAAGATATGTTTATTAATAAGGAATTTCTTGGAATCTGGAACTAAATCATAAAACTTGTAATAGACATAAACAATGTTTCCCATTTGAACTTATATTGTATAGTTTAGCTGTTGTACTTCATAACAACTTCATTAAGGGGTAGTTAAACAAAGGAAGGAGATGGTGCACGGGGCACCCGTCAATGAAATAATACAATTGCTCGATTTGCTTGGTTAACTATTGGACTGATAAGCATGGCTCATATCGTGTAGTATGGATGGTATTTTAATCTTTGCTTCCGTTAAAATATTTTTCCTTCATAAAAATATAAATATAGCAATGAGAATTTGTCATGATCCAACTTAATGAGCTATTAACTTTGTTAATAGGATAACCTGCATGAATCAATCAGATCAAATAAAACTGATTCTGTTTTGTAAATATATATAAGATCACTTAAATACCCTTGACTATGTTTAAGAGGGTATTTATTTTAAAATTTTAAATCAGGGATAATGTGAGAAACCAAGTGGCCTCTCTCACTCAATCACTTATCTCTTTTGGTTGCGCTATTTTCCTCTGCCTCCTTATCTCTCTTTGATCGCCATTCTCTCTCCACCCCTCCTCTCACATCTGATCTCTTCTCTTTAGTCATCGAAATGAATATGAGGAGAATGAAACAAATATTACAACAAACAAAAAAAATTTAAAAAATTCAGAATATGATATGAAAATAGACTCCGGGGGGTAGAATTATCAAATTGCATTTGAGATGACTAAAAACATATACATCTAGATATATGAGAAATTCATATGAATATACTATTCAATTCATTTTGATATCTAAGAAGATATTCATTATGTTGGATAAACTATTCTGTTTTCGGTATCATTAAATAATTTTCTTTGTGTTAGATTAATATAATTTGTTTTGGCTTATTTTATTTATTAATTTTAATATGTGTTCATTTTTATTAATTTTAATATCATAAAATAATTTTAAAATAAGTTTATATATTTTTAGATATTTTTAATGAAACTTGCGATCCGACCAATGGGCCTGCCTACAGTGACCTAGTGATCCAAGGCTTGGATAGATTACTTTTCGGTTCAGTAGGGATAATTATGGATGGGATACCTGACCTAATAACTTTATTGAGTCTAAACTAACAAGTTAATTTATATAATATAGGATATAAACTAACAAATCTTTGCTCGTCTAGGCCTAAACCAGGATGTCATAAACCTAATATAGGATTTTTTTTAAATAAATATTTCATGTATATAAAATAATAATAATCAAATTATAAAAAATATTATACAGTAAATAATTAAAGAGTATAAATTTTTTTTTTATGAAGTTAGGACATAGAAATAATAACGTGTCGACATTCTCGACAGTTTTAGACACTTAAAAGAGAGAGAGAAAAAAACAATGCATATCCTATCCATCTGCTTGAGAAGAGTATACCTAATTGTCCATATACACATGACAGCAAAAATACATACTTTTGAATTCTAGCATGTACCAATTCTTGAGGTTTTTTATTCGTATACTGGTTATTGCCTTCAAACCCATGCATATAACTATGTAATGTATACATGAATGCAGAAAGAAAGATTTTAATGCAGGATATACCCAAGTTTGGTTCCCTCAACAGCCGTATGGCAAGCCCCAACGTTCAGAGATGTATGGACACCCACGGTGTTTTAATGGAACAGTGCACAAACAGAAGCAACAAACCGAAAAGTTCAAAACCACTCAAAATGTAGAGCGTGGGGTTCAATAGAGATCAAATCAAGATCGAGAGAGCATTGTCGAAAGCGTATGATCATCCAGAGCAAAACAGCAATATAAAAGAAGAACGAAAGATAGGGCGGCAAGAGCAAGAACCTTCATCCCGCATGCGTGGGTAGGAGGGGGGCCGAGATGGTGCGGCCCGGCCTCGCATCGTTTCTTGGTGAGGTTTTCCTCCCGTTTGCTCTTCCGGATCTCCACCAGGACATCCTCCCTCCTCCATCGGGCCTCCTCCGCGTCCACAGCCACCTTATACGACTTTCTGCGGGCCTCCGCCCGCGTCGTCGGACGGAGGGACATCGCCTCTGCCTGCTCCAATGAATTAAGGGCAGAAAACGCGGAGAGAGAGAGAGGTTTTGATTTAAGATTTCCAGAGAGCGAGAGCGAGAGCGAGAGAGAGAGAGAGAGTTCTTCTGATCTGAGACACTCTTGGAGAGAGAGGGTGTCGTGTTCTACGTTTTGTAAGGGGGGCGGAGCGCGGGCAAAAACTTACACGCTCTCCGACCCGAACGGAGAACTGCAATCCTCCAATTCGCCATCTCAACCGTCCTCGCATCCTCACCTCACATCTCAACCGTCCATCACAATCAGGTAGACGGGATTAGGATCATGTCGGCAACAAATCTTTCGAAGCGCACAAATAGATGATGGTAGATCGGAGGGGATCCAATCTAATAAGATGATGCAAAAGAGGCCGATGCCGATGCCGATAAAGAAGGAAAGGGATGGGGAAGCAAGACAGCAATAGTGGGAGCAGCGGTTCACCTGGGTGGACTTGCCGGACCGCGTCGGCGCCGCCACGATCGCCGCTCCAGAAGCTTGCGGTGCCGTCCCGAGAATGGCAATCCCGTCGCGAGATTCGCTTCCTCCGCCATCGCCGCCGCCGCCTTCTCGGCCATCCAAAGCTCGAAAAGGAGGCGTCACAAGAAAGGCCCGTGCTTGGCAGTCTGTACAAGCCGGATGTGAGCTGCGAACCGTCCGATCACAACAGGGTGCGCCGTGAGTCGTCGGAGTCGTTCGGCCGATTTCGTCGGTACGATGCCCACAATGGAGTGTCAATAAATGAAATAAATTATATTTTTTTAACAAACCGTTAGGAAAATACTTTAATGTCGTTTTTTATTAAACTTTAAAATTTTCTCGCATAACGACCCAATTTAAAAAATATTCACTTAATATTTTTTTAAAATAATAATCATTTTACTCTTATCAATCACCTCTTTTCACCTTGCGTCTGGTAGCCACACCCGCTTTCGTGGTTGATTGTGACCCTCGTCGATTGCCCACCTCTCATTCCCTAGTTGCGAATGTCTTCGCATGAGAGCCAACAAACAACGTTAGTTGCCCTCCCACCCCTTTTGGCTGCTTATACTTGTGCACTAGTTGGTAAGTAATGCTAATCACCACCTCTCTCTTGATCACCTATGTCTTTGCATGTGGGTTGTCCCTGTCAATCACTCTCATCCCCTCTAATCGCTTGTGCTTTCACATGTGGGTTGACAACATCGATCGTCCCCTCTTCTCCCTTGACCGTTTACATCTTCATAGAAAGGCTACGACTAACCACGACAAGAGCTAACTGGTCAACTGGTGTAGCGCGAGCAAAAATACAACTAAAGCTAAAGACTATCTAAAATTTTTAAAATTACAAGGATAAAATTATTTTTTATGAAAAATTTGAAACTAGAAAAACCCTAAAGTTAAGATTTTTTTTTTGAAAATTCACCTATAAAACATTAGGTAAAAGTGATGGATTTTTCACTTATCCTAATAACTATGTAGATACCGAATATTGTTTCTTTGATCAGCATGGCAACTATCCATTTTGAGGGAAGAAACGTCCATTGTGCCTCTAGACCCCTGAAGGCCGGGCAGTTAGAGATGATTTATTTGTTGATGGCCTCTCATCTGATGTTTTGTTATATCATCGTAAAATCATAAGTTAATAATTCATCACAAAATTCATGACTCAAATCTCATTTTCATCATTTATTTTATATATATATAAAAAAATCTTAAAGTTTAAAGAGTATTTAAGTTTTGAACATATAAACAGACAAACTAATAATAGCAAGGATTTTTTTTTGCTTTGTAAAAGAAAATGTATACCTAATACTATTCCCAGCGTCGATATCTTTTGGCTTCTAATGATCAATTTAATTATCACCGAGTCTCGAGCTCGTCGATAATGTTACTATGTCATGAAGCAGTTCAAAGAGCGAAGAATAACTCATCAGGACCATGCAAAAAAGCATTCAGAAATCACGGGTAAAATTTGAAGAACACGACTTAACCAATTAACATGCAAAATTAACGATTCAAGAAAGCAAAGAAAGTCTAAGATGTGGGTTTTTTTGTGAAGGGGATTGCCACATATCACCATCACATGAAAGCTCCTAACACCCTTGCAATCACTTCATAAATCCATCCCCCATCAGACTAAATCCAGAATACATACCATGTAAATTACCGAAAATGCGCTTCTAAAAGTCCAAACAAGTCAACTAGGGAACAGGATGATACCCCCACTATCGCTTCGGTGGCCTCTCGTCATCGTCATCGTCGTCATCATCATCATCTGAATCGTCCTTGGATGATCTTTTTCTCTTGGACGATGTACCATCCTTGACAGAACCACCGCCACCGAAACCCTGATTATTATCTTCATCGATGTCCTCATCCTCATCTGTTTCATCGCCTGGCTCGAAGTCGCTCGCCTCTTCTTCATCTTCTGCACGACCCACCGGTTTCACAAGGTACTCCGTTCCCAGTTCCTCCTGACAGTGTCCAATGACATCATACATGAACAAAAGGAGAGGTGCACAAATAACAATCTCAATTTGCACTATGAGATATATTAAGAAAAATGCCACGATCAGAAATCCTAAACTTATTATTGTCTTTGCAAACTCTGTCTTTAACAAGTAAAATATCTACATTGCCTCTAAAAAAAGAAAAACAAGAACATTATTTATAGTGATAGAATTATCTTGCTTTGGTTCATTTGTTGTTCCCTGTGATGGCCATCAAACTTGCTTTTATTTCACAAAAGAAGAAAAAGAGGGGGATTCCAAGTTCCTGATTCCCGATTTTAGAGTAAGAAAAAGCAGAAGTAATCGAAGACAGGCCCGGCAGTAAGCAAATAATAATGAGGTCATGGACTTTTCAAGGATCATATACAATCAGCTAAGGAACAAGTTGGAGCCTAATTATAAAGATATTGATGAAGAGAAATAGTAGATTAATATGTACCATGGAGCATCCACATAAAGATGGTGACTAGCAGAATACTTCACAAGGAATCGTTTTGCCCTTTTCTCTTTAGAACTGATTCTTATGCAAGTAGAAAATGTGAACAGAAAAGTAAAGATCAGGACCCATGATGATAGTGCCAGCCAATTCAGAATATGGAAAAAAGAATAAGGAATACGAGACACAGATTTAATGCAGGCCATTTTACAGAAAAAAACCTTGAGAATCTTGATGTTTAGGCCCGTTCACCCGTAAACCCTAATTTTTTCTTTCGAAAGTGTAATTCATCGGAACAAAAGAGGATGTTGTGAACATGCAGTTGAAAAAAAAGCTATTGTGCATACTTCGACAGAAGATATAAAATTAAGATCCGAGAAGGGGAGAGAGAGGGAGATGTGATCATCAAATCGATAGTTTTCCATGTCAACAGGACTAATAGTAATTGTGCAAAGAATGAGCAAAAAAAGAAAACAAGATGCAAATAAAACTTTCCAGTGCGATGGTTGGTTCATTCTACTAACTAGCAAACAGAAAAACATGATTCCAACAAGATAATATGTTGGAAGAGACCAGTTCTTCACGCATCAACAGATGCTCGACTCTTTTTTATTACTGCTTAAGATCGACAGTTAATTGCACTAGGAATAATTCTGAATCGGATAACGAAAACTATGAGCAATCAACATCAATGATCAAACTTACTATGAAACACCCCTATTTCTTTCTTGAAAGGCAGCATTTTTCATCTGTTAAATAACTCCGAGAAAGGTTTTCTATAACAAGATAGGCACATAGATATACAATCAGAGACAGAAAACCCAGAGAACGATCCTAAAGAAGTGAAGAACTTCTTTCTACACTTGATCTTAGCCAAAAGGCCGAGAAAGGTATATGAACACAAGAAAAAAAAAAGAACTTCTTGCTAGGAAATAAGAAACAGGAGAATGATCATACTAACTGCATCAAACAAGAACTCATTCTGGATATAACATATATGAACACAAGAATCAAACATGAGCAAGAAGTGACATGTTGCAATATCAAACCTATCCTGAAACATAAACTAAGGTAGGCACACTCCATGATGATTCCCATCCAGCAGCAGCAAATTTTGCATCAAAAGAAAAATAACTTCACTAAATTAAAGAAAAAAACCTACAGATCTACAAGAAATAAACAAAGAATTGAACTAAATGCAGTTGCCAAGCACAGTATCCAGATCAGGTAATCAATTAGTGTCAAATAATAGAAAAAAACACAAGTATCAAGTAGATCAGTTACTAAGGAAAATAGAGATATACCTCATCTTCCTCATCGTCGTCGTCGTCGTCGTCGCTATCATCATCTCCATCGCCGCCTTCCTCCTCGTCCTCCTCTTCTACCCCTTCTTCAGCGTCATCGTCCGCGGCCTGCGCTTGGGGGCGATACCCCTTCGGCGCGACCTCCTCCGCATCATCGTCGTCGTCCCCATCATCATCACCGTCGTCGTCCTCGCCATCGTCATCATCATCATCATCATCATCATCCAGCTCCACGATCTCCTCCGGTTCCTCGTCGTCCTCCCTTTCCTCGTCCGCACCATCTTCATCCACATCATACACGTCAACTTTGCCGTTGATGGCCTTGATCTCTTCCTCCTTACTCTTCTTTCCCACCTCCATCTTCCTCTCCTCCTTTGGGGCAGCCGCTCCTCCCTTCATCTCGTCCCCTTCCTCCCTCTGATGCAGACCAAAAATTACCCCCAAAAATCAAAGGAAAAAGGGGATCAAAATCAGAAATCAGGGGAAGAAGAAAACAGTGGGAGGAAGGGGTTGGGTTTCGGGGACAACCGGCAACCGGCTCCAGGAACGATCTCCACCGTCCGCGCTCGGCACCTCTACGCGGATCGATGACGTGGGTACCGATCCGACCGCTGAAGAGCATGAACCCGGGGTTGTGCTTCGCTGCTGACGTCGTCACCTCTCGGGTCTCCCCCCACTCACGTGCTCACCTCCCAGGGCTGACGTCATCGAAACACGAATAGAATTGATCGGGTTGGGGATAAGATACGCTACAGCTGATCCATCCGCGGCGGTACGCTCACTCGCGGACCCATCGTGGGCTCGTGGGCTCGTGGGCCCGAGAGGAGAGCAGCCGATCAAGTACACTATTCGGACTTACGCCAACCGAGTCTCGAGCCCAACGTACATCATCACTGACGTGGCCGGTTGGCAGACGCAGCTACACGCTTCTCTTACTGATGGTTTCTGACACAATCATAGGAAAATAACCTTGACAAGCTACACGCTTCTCTTACTGATGGTCTCTCATCGTCTCTCCATTCTCACGTCACCTTCCCTTGTTCTCTCTCTCTCTCTCTATGGTCCCTTCGTTGCCGGCAAGCAGCACGTACTTATGTTTTCTGGTCAAGCTGGTGCACTGAAACCCCAAGCGCTTACCGATCTCCGCTTGCAAATGGTTGGCCATCTCGTAGCTACTGCACTCCTTTCCACTGATGGCACCGGTGGCCACCGTCGCCATGAACTCCGCCTCGTAGAACGGGAACGGGTTCATGAGGAAGTACAAGGGATCCAAGAACTTGAGCTTGCCGGTGCTCGTGCCGTAGAACATGCTCACCCACGACTCCAACGCCACCGGCACGACCTCCCGGCTGATCTCCGCGGCCAGCGGGCTGAAGCGGAGCAGATACGGCTCGCGGCAGGTCGTCCCCTCGGGGCACACCATGAGGTCCCCTTCCTGCACCAGCTTCTTCATCCTCGCAGCGTCCTCCTCCCTGTTCCTCGTCAGCCTGACGGTCCTTATCGGGGAGAACCACTCGCTGATGCGGCTGACGCTGTAGGTGGTGACCGTGACGTGGCGGCGGAGCGCCGCGGAGATGTAGAGGGCATCGAGGAGGGTGCGGTGGTTGCAGATGTAGAGCTGGCTGCCGTCGCCTCGCCTCTCCTCCTCGTCGGAGGAGGTGATCAGCCTGGAGTGCATGCCCAGGGAGGCGAGTAGCGGGATGGAGAGGGCGTAGGGGAGGAAGAGGAAGACGAGGGCTCGGGCAAAGGCGAGGGCGAAGCCGAGGGGTAACCACAGGAACATGCAGAGGGTGGAAATGGCGTCCGGCCTGAACGCTATCCTGCCATCATGGAAGACCAAGGGCTTGGGGTACTGTGATCTTGGCAGGGGACGCCATCTTCTCTTCTCGGCTTCTCCCACCAAGCATACTTCCTGTAGGAAGAAGAACCATATGCACGTAATGGATTCATACACCTTATAATTAATATGCACATATACTTCATATTGAGTGGATACGTGATGACTGCTGACCTTACAATGGGTAAAGAGCTGATGATGGCGAGCAAAATCGACATGGCCAAACCCAATAACTTCATCCTCCATCAACCCAGTGTAGTATCCACCAAACACCTTCAGTTCCCTTCCCAACACCACCTCCACATCCAAGTACTCCTTCAGGAAGCCTTCCACCATGACGGTTGGCATGGAGCTGACACAGACCCTCGTCCCTCCTCTCCTCAGCACCTCGAAGCCTTCCAACCCAACCTGCTCCAGGAAGAACTT
Source organism: Musa itinerans (assembly GCA_001649415.1). Classification (NCBI taxonomy): domain Eukaryota; kingdom Viridiplantae; phylum Streptophyta; class Magnoliopsida; order Zingiberales; family Musaceae; genus Musa; species Musa itinerans. The sequence continues at coordinate 81,398 of LVTN01000055.1, read as the reverse complement.
AGGCAGCATAGCTCTCCCCACCCTGAAGTCCTCCTTCCTCAGTCCAAAGAAGCAGACCATCACCATGATCCGTATCCCCACCTCATGGCTCAGGCAAGAGATGAGAGGGTGCAGAAGCAGGAGAAGTAGACCTCTTAGGAACCCTCCTGCCTCCAATGCCACGAGCATGAAGTAAGGGAAGGTGGAGGAAGTCCTAAGAAGCGCTCCCTCCACATCACAAACTACGGTTTGGCTGGGGAGGCTCTCTAGAGAAGGGTTCCTCTGCGATCTCCCATGGTTTGTGTGACAGGTACTTGGCCTCCTTGGCAGAAGGAACCTACACAAAAGGAGGAAGGATTTGAACGAGTCCTTCAAGCTCATACTCTTTACACTGAATGGGTACGATGGTTTGGATATATATATAGAGTTTTGATTGGTCTTGCTCCTCAAGGTTTCAGCCCACCCTTAACCTGTTTGATCTTTGGTCACAGCCATGGACGCTCGAGGGGCAGCAGAAACACATCTGTTGGCCCCATGGCCACCACACATTTGGTTGATGAAGCGACTCCGATGAGCGTGCCCATTGGTTCTGCGACGCCTGCAAAACAAATCCAAGCCTCGTAAGTAAGCACGTACGAAGTCATCAAGTCTATACATGCACACGCTTTGAGTACGTGTGGAACCCGTTAATTCATGTACTTCGAACAGATCCAAAGATCGAAAAGGTTACGATACCCTAACCCAGAGACGATGTCGATCGAAGGTGACGAGAAAGCAACACATGGCATCTCGCTCCATCTTACGCCCCACATCTTAATTAAGCTGGAGCAGCAGAAGGCGACCGGTGACAGAAGAAGTGTTGAGATCTGTGCATTACGACTAATACATCAAGTTCCGTGTAAACGAAGCCAAGATTTGGCGATGACTAATCTCCACACACTGTGCATTCGTGTGTTGCATGTGGTTTCAATCACTGAAACGTACCATTACAGTTGCACACAAACTTCATTCATGTCGTTTGTCTTCTTCCATCACTTCTATCTTTTTCTTCCATTCATTGCGTGCTGACTCTTTTTGTCTTATAATCTCTAACTATAGCTACACTAAAAAGAAGTACACTCCATAGACAGCTCTAGTACTCAAGTTCTTGGTGTAACTGGAAAGTTTCCATTTCCAAGAAGCTATGTTCTACTGTAGAAGAACAGAGGACACAGATTGGGCCTTGGCATCAGATATGAAACTTTCTTACCTTGCAGCTTCATGTTAATTTTCCTAGAATTTGGCTCTACAGTTTCAGATCAATGATAAAGTGTTTTGGGGGACACAATTCTCATAATATATTGAAGCAGGCTACAATATGTAATCCAGCTAGCAGAGATGGACCTTGAAATGGAACATGTTGGATGTCACCTCTTGAATCTTGACTTGTATAACAATTGAAGGACTATGAATACAAAATCTCATCATCATTAATAGTTGTTTCCTTCTATCCCAAGACAAAATTTTCCTCTCACTCTGATTTTTCTTCTAATTGCAAGTGGAAAAGCTACAGATGGACTTTGGGCTAGTCTGAAGACTACAACCATCTACCATCTACCATATTAAAATCAAAGTCAGAGAACATCAAAACTTCTTGGTATTTAATTAGCAGGAAAAATACATTAAAATTGAAGCCATATAGTCGAAGAAGACATCAAGTACACAGCTGTCAGTCACATTTCAAGTGCTGCAATGTCATGTCCACTATCAAGTGTAAACAGAATAAATTAGCATTAAGTCTCCTACTGTACAAATCACAATAGATGAACATCAAACCATTACTCTACCTCCCCAGAAGCTTTTATCTTGTGAAAGGTTGACTGGAACAGGTCAGACTGTGGTGTTTTAGGTCAAATATGTATGCTTGTGAAACAGTGGTTGGCTTTCTGAACTTGACGGAGCTAGTGCCAAAGAAAGAAGAAAGTAAGCAATAATGTTGTAGAAATTAAGCTGATGTAGACATGCTGAGATCAATTCAATGGAGAACTTTGATGTGGAACTGGCATCCGAAGGTTGAAGATTTCAGCTATCAAGTTTGTACAGAAATGTTGGTCCACATGGGTTGATACAGAAGGATTATCTACATTGGCAACAAATGAATGTGTATCACATGCATTAGTCCCTAGTATATGTATTCATGGAACTGCAAGCATGCAGTCAATGTCATGGCAATCCCCATTAAAATGGCTGCAGGAAATTTTCAAAAATGGAGGTCAAGCAGTTGCAGTTGTTGAAAAATAAGGAGCTAACATTGACTGGGGCAAGCACAAAGCACAACCCACACCTACATGTATAATTCATTTTGGGGCATTTGGTTGCCTGCAGCAACAACAAATGACAAATAGCACTTCATATAATTGTTTATATATAT
>LVTN01000055.1:18325-78903 GCA_001649415.1 Musa itinerans | reverse complement strand
TATATATATATATATATATATATATATAGTTGCTATTTACAATTATATTTAAGATAGAGAGGATACATAAATCCAATTTGAACTTACAAGCTAATCCACAAGTGCAATATGCAGCCTTTTATAGTGCAAATTCACTTGCAACATAAAAAAGGTCTAGTTGCATTTACATATACTATAGGTGGCTTAGTTATATGCAAATTAAATTATTTGTTGTAAAATGACATGCAGACAGTGCACCTATGAATTACCAAATGCTTTGCTGTCGATCAATGTCTTTCCTTTGTGATTGTGATGACCCTTACTATATACCTACATAAAATCACTGTTGCGCAAAGAAGAATTTGATTATTTCTTTCACCTACAACTTCTTAGGCTTGGCTAAGTGTTCATGATCATCTACATTCTAAAAATTGGTCTTGAAAACTTTTCATGTGTTGAGTATATGGTCTTTTGTATTAGGATTAATCTAGTTAACTATGAGCCATCAATGTGGCTATGAGATTGAGGTTGAAGTGTTGAAAGATACAAGGTACCTGCAATGGAGTCATAATCATGTTGAAAGCAATGCTTATCTCACCATCTTTTTCTAGCCTTTTTTGAGAGGAGAATGTTCATTACACCTCATCAGCTTCATTCACTAACCTGAATCCTTCAAAATTTAAAGTGTCATCAAATCATAATATAAAGCATCATCTAAAAATCACAGACAACCTTCTTTGTGCCAGCAAACGATTGTCTAGTGTACTTGATTAATTGTAAACTGACACAACAGATTTTGTTGATACACATGGCTGAGTTTAACTGTGCTCAACACACATGATTTCCTCGCATTACACAACTGAAAGCTAATTTTATACAAACCTACTAGTAATTGTGCATTAAGACAAAATTTTACGTTTACTAATTTATGATTTTTTTTCTTCTAAATTTGCAATGCTTGATTCATGTGCGTTTTTACCTTAGTCCACATTTACACTACTATAAAGCTGAGTCTTGTGATAAGGTAAGTTGGTTCTTTTGTGACATAGGTCGAACTACAAAATTAGTTTCTCTACTTTTTTAGAACATGAATTTAATATATTTTTCTTGAAGGAGGATGTGTATGAAATGAAAAAGAATACTGTCATTTAAAAGGTTTTTACAATATATGTTTTGATTGAACATTTTCCTTTGTACTCTTTTCCAATATTCACTTACTCAAGACATAAGACATGTTCATTTACCAAAATGTTGTAGACAAAACAGTCTAGGAAACACACTTGCATGTTATACTCATTTGATGAAAATAAACGAGGAAACAATGATCCTATTAAAAAAATGTTGTGGATTTTATATAATTAATAATGAAGAAATAATATCTGTAGGATGTGTGTGGACTTAATCTGTCCAGGAAACAAACCTGTCTGTCACAATGATTTCTGTCATAAGATCCAGAAATGAGCTTAAAGGCAGTATGGTAATGATGTGTACCTGTAGGTTCTTGACAATTCCAAGTGGCAACCAGTCTGCAAGCAATTAATTGCCACAACTTCTCACTGTGATGACCCAGGTTTTGCTCGTCTTCTTCCTTGGTGCCAAACTGAGCTGATCTCTTCTGACATGTCATATATTTCTGTTGCATTCTCCAACGTAGAATTCGTGAACGATCCCATGAACACCCCAGTGGAGATGCAACCTAAAATCTTCTTGAGACCCCTTAACTTCTTAAGCATTCGTGTCTTTCTAGCATCATCCCGTCTCCTTCTAGCAGCATAGATGTTCGACAACAGCACATAAACACCACCATCATCGGGCCTAAGCTCAACAAGGCGATCGAACACGTATTCCCCTAGCTTGGCATTCCTGTGGATCAAGCATGCACTGAGCAGACTCCCCCACAGCACAGCGTTGTCTCTTCTGACAAGGTGATGACCCAGGTTTTGCTCGTCTTCTTCCTTGGTGCCAAACTGAGCTGATCTCTTCTGACATGTCATATATTTCTGTTGCATTCTCCAATGTAGAATTCATGAACAATCCCATGAACATCCCAGTGGAGCTGCAACCTAAAATCTTCTTGAGACCCCTTAACTTCATAAGCATTCGTGTCTTTCTAGCATCATCCCACCTCCCTCTAGCAGCATAGATGTTCGACAACAGCACAAAGACACCACCATCATCGGGCCTAAGCTCAACAAGGCGATCGAACACGTATTCCCCTAGCTTGGCATTCCTGTGGATCAAACATGCACTGAGCAGACTCCCCCACAGCACAGCATTGTCGTTCGCCATGGACTGCACCAGAAAAACAGCCTCCTCCAAGAATCCAGCTCGCCCCAGCACATCAACCATACAACCATAGTGCTCGATTTGTGGCTCGAGCCCATAAACCGCCCTCATTGAATCAAAGCACTGCCTTGCTTGCTCCACCAGACCACCATGGCTGCAAGCGCACAGGACACCAATGAAGGTGACCTCATTAGGCTTCACGGCGTCCCTCTCCATCTGGCCAAATAGCTCCAAGGCCTCCGCTCCATGTCCATTTATCGCTAGCCCTCCTATCATCGCTGTCCAAGAGAAAACGTCCTTTGGCACCAAGGCATCGAAAACTTTGACAGCTCTATCTATACAGCCACATTTGGCATACATATCTATGAGCGCTGTCCCAATCGTTGGGTCCATGTTCATCTTATTCGTCTCTATGTAAGAGTGAACTTGTCTCCCTTGCTCAAGAGCTCCCATCTGGGAACAAACCGATAGCACACTCACAACTGCAGCACAGTTGGGTGTCACATCCAATCTCCGCATCTCTTCAAACAGAGACAATGCCTCGAATGGACAGTCTCCTTGGGCATAAGCCGTGATCATCGCACTCCATGATACGACATTTTTTGCAGGCATCTCATCGAACAGCTCTCGAGCCATGTCCAGTTGCTGACATTTGGCATAACCGGAGATCATAGTGTTCCAAGACTCCATATTCTGGTTGGGCATCTTGTCGAAGAGCTCCCTGGCAGCATCCGTATCACCTGACTTCATGTACCCATTAATCATCGCATTCCATGTAATTATTCCCCTTTCGGGAATTTCATCAAATAGGCATCTTGCACGATCCAGAAGACCGCAGCTCACGTAACCCGAGAGCATACAAGTCCACGAGGCGACATCCCGCTCCTGGCTCAAATCAAACACCCGGCGCCCCAGGTCGTCCCTTTGGCACGCGCAGTACATGTAGATCAATCCATTGGTCGAGAAGCTGTCACGGTCGACCGCCCACTTGATCATGAGGCCATGCAGCAGCTCGCCGGCCTCGCGCGCGGCGACGCGGGCGCAGGCCTTGAGGAGGGAAGGGAAGGTACGGGCGCTCGGCCTAGCGTCGGAGGAGAGCATGTGGCGAAAGAGAGCGAGGGACGAGGCGGGGGAAGGGGAGTCGGCCAAGCCGCCAAGGATGCAGTTCCAGGCAAAGGTGGTCGGGTGGGGGATTTGAGAGAACAGCTTGCGGGCGTAATGAGTGCCGCCGAGCGGGAAGGCAAGCGAGACACGAAGGAGCTCGGCGGCGGCGAAGGGATCGTCGAAGAGGTGGTTGCGGAGCATCTGGGCGTGGATTTGGAGGAAATGGGACACGGAGGTGCATGACTGCAGGAGGGAGAGGCAGAGTGGGCGTGTTGGCGGCGCAGGCAGCAGGCAAGCTAAGGTGATGGGCATGCAACTGCAATGTAATCTTACGTTCGTTGTATTCACTTCATGTCTTTGGGCTGTCCTAATATACCTTATGGCATACAAATATGAGATAAGTGAAGGCATAAATCATGCTCTCTCTCACTAAGTAAGACTGTTTATATTGACATTCTTCACTGGTCTTTTTCACTATCTTTTTTACTCTACTCACAATAATTAATTACCTTTAATATCTTTATCTTGATCCTTATATTTTTAAAAACTATGTTAAAAATTTTATACTATACTTATAAAATATTAAAAAATTTATACTATACTTATAAAAATAAAACATTTAACATCGTTTCTCCTCACGTCGTGATCGTTGATTCTGTTGGAAAAAATATCGTAAGATTTATTACTGAACACATGATGACTATGACTCACTTCGATTTACCACTAAACACGTACGATATTTTCATCAACAGAATCATCTGAGAGAAAATGAACTTCTATAAATATACAAATCTCAATATAATTTTAAAAAATAATAATAATCAAGATATTAAATATAACTAATTACAAGGGATAATATGAAATTAATCATCAGATTCGACAAGTCTCATTTTTTCAACTCAGATACATTGACCCTCTTGATATTAGCAATCTAAAACTCAAAAAGTTCATTCAAATCCAAACCTGGAGCTCAATCCGGGGACACTGCTGCAATCAAAGAAAAACAATAACACAAAGAGATGCATTCTGTACCATGTACAATACAACCAGTGGTTCCATTTGTTGTGCAAAGAACATAGAAATTACACAGTGGAGTTGCCTCTTGATAGTACAACATTTTGAAAAGGTTCATGGCAGTGTTTTTTCTCTCTGTAAAGCTGAAACATGGTGCTAGCAGCAGTTGCAGACAAGGTAAACACTCCCCCACAGACCTTCTAGCCCAAGGCTAGGCTCTCAACTCATTAGATATACTGTCATTTAGGTTTACTGCCTCGAGGCCTTAAAACGTTTCCTGATCTTATGGCCGAATTCATGCAAGCCTTACTGATGCAATCTTCTTTTATGCAGAAGAATCTGAAATCACGGACACCGTGCAGGGCTTGATCCGAACATCATGCAGCTAGCTACATATTTGCTGAAGGACCTGAAGCCGATTGCTAATCCCTTGACTGAACAGAATGTGCTCCTAAAGCGACAAAAGCTTCATTCCCCATTTGAGGTTGGTTCAAAAATAATGGCACGTAATCTAGTCAGGCTCATTCCTATCCTGAAAGCTAGCTTTTGCAGTACTCTGTGTGGTTTCACCAACACGCTGCATGTGAGACTGGACAGCGTGTTGTCTCTGCAAATCTTTAAATCTTTCTATAAGTTCTTGGAATGTTGGTCGACATTTTGGTTCACTGTACAAGACAAAAAACAAAAAAAAGAGAAAACGTCATGAGAGATGATTAAGGAAAGTATGGCAGTAATCATATCAAGATATAAACGGACAAGGAAAAAACCTATGCCAACAACTTTCGATTATGGATACCCATTGTGGGTTCAAATCTTTTGGGAGATCCAACCTCTGATTCATGAATCCCACAGCTGCGATGACCTGGGTACAAAAATTATTGAGGTATTTCTGAAAGGCAGTAGTGACTCAACACAGGACTGAAGGATAAACTTTGTTAAAAACAGCAAAATTGTCAACCGATGTCATTTTCCGAGACAATGTAGGTGAATGAGCCTTTTGATGCCATGATGTGAATGATAGGAACAACTATTAGTAAAGTTGGTAGATAAGACAGGAGAAGTTGGACAACACAACACAATTTGTGAGACCAAGATTAATCTTTTAACCATGCTACATTCCCAGTTTTCCACTATCAACCAGGAATATTTATTTGAATGTCACCATAACCCTGACTTTCATATGAATAATTATTTACAATAAGAAAATGATGAAACTAATATAACGTCAAATTCATTTTGCTGGCAAAGTGGCTCAGAGATAATGGAGATATATCTCATCAAACATTTAGAGAGGCCGATAAACCATCTTGATACAGATCCGCTAGAAACCATGATCATACACCACTTTCAAATATACAAAACCTAAAGCATTATCGAGAATCAACAAATGAAAACCACTATAATGTATACTTCTACAAAGTGGTAATTACCTGCATTGAATTGAAATTATCCCAAGGGATTTTCTCAGTGACAAGTTCCCACAGTATCACCCCATAGCTATACACATCTGACCTATTTTTCCATAGACCAAGAAGAAGTGCTTTTATTTATTTAAAGAATAAAATAAAATACCAATGTAAATTATGTGCTAAAATAAAATTAGCATCTGAAACATACTTCTCATCTGATCGTTCATTTCGAAGAACTTCGGGAGCCATCCATTGCGGCTAAAAACCAGGAAACACAACATTCTCAGCATCATGAATAATCAAAATTTCAGAAGCCACCATTAACCACTATGGGTTAACAAGAGAATATCAGGATATTAGTACCGTTCCCTTCCCAGATTTGGTGGTCAAATAAGTTTCGTGCTTCAAACGTGAAAGACCAAAATCTCCAACCTGTTTTCGATAAAGAAATTAGTGAAGGATAAATTGTTTCTGTTCAGGTGACATAGGAAACTGATATTTAGAAATAGAGTGCCACCTTGACGGTCCAATTCCTATCAACCAACAAATTTGATGACTTCAAATCACGATGGATGATAGGAGGGCTACAATGATGTAGATAATTCATCCCCCTTGCCTGTCAGAAAGTGAGAACTGTTGCAATCAACTAAACTCATCTGAAACAATTACAACATGAAAATTTTCTACAAGAGTTTTTAAATATTTTTCTAACAGACAGAAAACTTAATTTGGGGAATCTAGTAAAAAAATATAGAAAAGGAACATGTGAGGGAGGTTTTGAATCTACAAACCGATGCAACTCTTCAACTCTATTTCGATGTTTCCCGGTGACAAATAATGGTGGTATGCATGTGAAAATTGATGCACCTCTTTAACTCTGCTAGGGCAATCCCTTTTACTAAATTTTAGTTAAAAAGTGATATATAATTGACAGTAACAAGGGCTAAGAAGAAGTCTGGTAATTTAATATCTGCCTATTTGGTTAGAACAATTTTCTTCTAATCCTCCATCATGATAAAAGAGATTGACAGAACCTCCAGCTTGAAATACTTTGGTAGAAACAAAAGGGCTCATCTCAAAACAGTAACGAGGGATGATGAATGACTTCAACAATTCAATTTTGATGTTATATTGTCTAAAATACCAGACCAGAATGATGTTAATATAAACCAATAGGACAGCCCATGTTACACCAAGAATAAGAAATATGCTAATGACACTTGATACAGGATGTTGCTAAAGAAAATTAACATTGCCTCTTTCATCGACAAGCCTCAACAGTATTAATGATAGTTCACATCTACAAGTAAAACAAAAAGGAGTATGTATGTTGTGTAAATTTGCTTATGTGCTACAGCAAGCTGAGATCCTCTTTTTCTACTCTATAGCTATTTTGAGCCACACAGATCCACAAAACATTGTCTCTTGCCTTAAATAGACACTTAGAAACACCAATTGTTAAGACTCATTCTTGACCACCAACTCCTCCTCTGTGAGGGCTATTGCTGCAACCCACCATTCTGAACCTTGCTTAACCAACTTATGAGATCAACAACACCTTCTCCAGCTCATTAGCAAAACACCACCCAACTGACACCAATCGATATTCCAGCAACATTTGGCACCTCCAGGCAACTGAAGCATAAGCCATCCTCCAATCAATACACTCTTTAAGACTTTCTCTTACCCTTTCAAAACTTGTAGTCTGCCAACTTTGGCTCCTTTTAGTACATCCTATTCACCACTATCCACCTTCAGTCTACAGGGTCCTCCAAAACATTGGCCTAAATTACTTAACTCCTACACAATCTTGAGACATCCAACTCAAGGTGATTTACCTTCACCAAATTCTTTCTCTCATCTTAATCTATTTTTCGGAACAAATGAAAATAGTTATATGGATTTTAATGATGCATTGCTAACTCTATCTGCATGTTGCCTATATGGTACCTTCCCATAATTTGATCCATGTAGAATCAACATTCCACCCTTTTAATGTTCATATGAAATATGAATGTGTATAGTAAAGCATAATGCCTGAAATATCTTGTGAGGTTTTATGTGGATACAATTAGATTTACATGGAGATAGAAATACTAAACCTGTATATTTTGGATTGAGGAACTATACTTACAATATCTAGAGCCATGTGAATTCGCCTTCTCCAGTCTAACTTTGTTGTGTTTCTTTGTAGCAAACGGAACAGACTTCCACTGCAATTGAGATAGGATGAAAATGTAAAACTAGTTATTGAACTAAGAAAATTAAATACTGATTAATATGTTTCTTTCAAAATTATATATCTCTCCATCTAAAGTAAATGGATATCTCAAAAGACCCGAAAAACCTATCTAAAAAATAGAACTACATAAGTCGAAGGATTTTTACAATATATACTAAACATTTCCCTATATGTAGTTATAAGATAAATTGATGACATCCTAGTCAACAATCTAAGTGCAATTTAAACAAAACAATTGGTAGAGAATTTACTACTGGCACCTAAAGTATGCATTATAAGGTGTGTTTCACTTCAATCTTCCACCGATAGAAAATAATAAAAAAAATCCTTTTTTACTCTTAGTACATCCCAAAAGAAGTGCAGTGCGAGATGAGATGTAACTGCCATCTACATAACCATACAACCAATGCATAGTTCAGGGAAAGGAAAAGGAACTAGAAATACATCAGCTGCGTCATTATTACTTACAATCAAATATTTAAATATTAACTTTTCGAGATGTCTCCATGATCGACACAAGCCATTGCCAGTCAAAATAGGTCAAAAAATTGGCCTAGCCATGCCATAAAATAATTGACACCCAGATGGCTCAACAAGAACCTTACACCAGCTGAAACTTCAATCTTTGTAACTACAATCACACAAGAAAACAAGTGGAACAAAAGACTGTCATAATGCCATGGTGATGTTTCTCCCTTGCTAACCAGATGTCCAGGGTTCAAATCACAGAAATAGTACATCTGCTTACAAGACTAAGGCTGTATACACTAACCCTCTGCAAACTTTGTATTGACACAAACCTTGTGCTAGGACACTCTTCTTATAAACCGTTTCTTAAAAGGATAATTAGAAAAAAGAACTCATTGTGAATCCTAAATGAGAGTTAAGTTGTTTTCCCACATGCATTTAAGATGAAATTTCAGTGAAAGTCAGCTAGAAGATTATCACATAATGTGACAACCGACATGTGGGGTGATTTTGCTGTGGATTGACAGACTTCAAGTGGTGCATAAATATCCTTGCCAAATACTTGGCATTAACAAATGAATATTATTTGGACCTTTAAATGCCAAAATATCTGTCTTGTTTTGACTGGGCACTTCACAACCTAAATTGTGCTTGTTTACATTCTAGGTTTGACTAAATTCTCAGGATTAATCGGAGAATTCCTCGAATATTCACTAACTTGCTAATTAAATTTCTACTTAAGGTTATTCACATTCCTAATTATAAGGGAAATAATCTATAATGCCCTCACTAGTCTTCCTTCGGAATGAGACGTTAAGTCTTATATGAGCACAAAGGTCGATGTCCTGCCACTAATAACTTAAAACGCATGGTTAAAAGTTTGTCATCCAAATTACTAGGGTAGTGGGTCTAATGAGATTAGTTGTGGCAATTGGTACCAGAGGAACTTTTACAGGTCTCTCTTGTAGGCCAACATGTCTTAATATATGGATTCCTCAAGTTAGATCCCAAGATTGCATGCACTGATTGGTTCCAAATCGATGCTGGTTCCAATAAATATAAAAGGCTTGATGGTCCTACCATTGGTAACTTGGACCTGAGTATTCTGGTCTACATGACCAAGACTTGACCTGTCCAAGTTATACGTGTGGTCTATTGAGCAAGGTAAAGTTAAAATCTTGTCTAGTTACCATTTGTTTCTGTGAGTAGCAAACCTAGAAGATTGTTGTTCCTTTTTTTCTCCAGGAAAAATGAAAACTATATTAGCTTTTCAAAAGTAAAGACCTATTAAGGTCATCACAAAAAGTGGACATAAGATCTGCAGGAAACTGCTCCTTCCAAAACATGTCAAGTTTCATATTCCATGCTTGAACAGCAACCCAATTGACTACTTGATTGCATTCCCTAAAGCAGTGAATGCAAGAAGATTATTGTTATTAATAAGCCACAATACCTTGCTAACTTTCAGACCACATCAACATGTTTAAGAAAATAGAAAAGCCAATATCCAGATGAAAATGATGCTAATATTGTTTTTATCTAACTTTACAAAAAAAATCAAGAACCAACCGTGGAAGAAATTCTGTCACAATGCAAAGACGATGAGGAGAAGTAACTGCACCCATAAAAAGTAGTATATTTGGATGCCGTAGCCTCTTCATCAGTAGCACCTTGTAAGATAAAGCAATGTTTAGATAGTATGCAATGTGAAACATTCAATTACAAATTCATAGAAAAGCATGCCAATGAAATTGATGATACAATCTGGAAAAGGGAGACCCGTTCCCCTTACGTCAATGAAAAACATATATAAATTGCAAGATATCAATTTAGAGAAACAAATATATCAAACCCTCTAGTGTTCTAAATTCACAAAGAGCAATGCAGGCAGAGATTTTATTGAAACCTAAAAAAAGTATAAAAAGTATATAGAAGCCAATATTCAAAGGCAGGCTAAAGCATAAGCTCCGAGAGCTTATGCTTGGTAATCTATGCATTACATTTGCAAATTTAACTAAGCATTTACAAGTATAATCTGATTGGTAATCTATAGCAAATTTAACTAAGCTAGTATTGCACTGCATTTGCATATCTCTGAGGGATTTCAACAGCACACTTTAGTTTCAGAATCTGTGAAGCAAAGATAGCTTGCCAAAAGACATATGAGGTTGGCAAGCATGATTAACTTGCCAAAAGATCCTAGAAAGTTGGTAGGTTAAATAAGCCCATGAATTTCTGAAAGTCAACAAAGCTATTAAGTATATTGCAGGAGATTATAGAGGGAATTTAGATTATCTTTACAACTGGGGCAAGAGGGAAACCACTTAGATCTATAGGAATAGATAAGCTGTAAAACTAAATAAGAAAATCATAAATCATTGGTCAAGTATCTTCCCAGCACACACTTATTTTCAAATTTTGTTAGCTATCACCCAGTTAAATTGGCGATGCAATCATGAAAGGGGACCAAGAAGGAGATGGAACCTCCAAACAAGGTGAAGAAGGGAAGTAAAACCTAGGATACATACATATTTGAGTACATAAGAGAACAATCTTACAAGATACATGTAAAAAGTTAGTATAATCACTACCTCTTGTCTAAATGAAAGTATAATGTCATCAGAATATTCCTGCTTTGAGAATACTTTAATGGCCACATCCTGCAAGAAAATAATAAATATTTTTAACTCCATAACAAGACGCACATGGCAGTTTGAACATCAAATCTATCCATGACAAGTCCACGTAATCATTTAGTGAAATATCTATTGTAAGAAACCGAAAGGTCTATCTTTAAGATTAGCCACGACAGTAGTCATGATAACTTAACCTGTACTTTTCAATGTCTCCTTATTAGGGAGAGGAGAATAATATATAACATGCAAGAGGCCCCTAAGTCAATTACTAAGTGATCTTTCATCTCTGTAAAATTTGCTGGTCGCTATTGATCCCTTCTAAATTATAAGGATATACATACACATACGTTGCTGATTCAACTATTGTTGAAATATGATGCTGCAACATCATCCAACCATTTGCCAAAAAGAGGAACCATTAGTATCAAGCGTAGGGAAAACATCAAATGTCCAAAGACTCATTCTTTGGGCAGCTTAACGGGGGGCAACCAGTGAAGACCTTTTGACTTATTATTTGTTTCATAAGAAAACAAATTCACCACACTCCTCTATCACAGAATAACTCCATTCCAAGAATAAATGATTTCCTCCCAGGAACAGTCATGCAATTGCATACCAAAATACAAATGCATGAATATGTTTACATGATACTTGTATCAAAACGTTGATATGAATTCTGAAGATACTACCCACCTTGAAAGAAAATCATCAGGTTATTTCAAGCATAAAAACCTCTATTGAAATCAGCCTGTCAGATAAGAATCATGTCTTTCCACCATAAAAAGATGAAAACTTTAAGACCTGTGGACATGGAATACAGAAATATAATGTATATAATCGAATATACATGCTAGTTCACCTTATATCGATAGTAAATTAGCACTTCCATTGCAAGCTCTATTGCATCTAGCACTAAAACCTCCAACGGGGTTCCTAACTAAAACTTTAACAGACATGCATTTAATTTTTTAGCAATTGGTGGCATTTGATATATCTCCTTTTACCACTTTTTGGGCCAGTATACATAACTGGCTAACTTGAGGGATCCTCGGATTAGTATTTCAAAATATGCCATTCAGTGACCGCTAGAAAATTCAAGATGAATGAATTCTCTTTCACATATCTAGTACGAAGTTAACCCCGTTGGAGCTAGATTAATGGTGACTTTAGTTGGTGACAATTTCATGGAACATGTTTAACCTGCCATTCTTGAGAATAAAATCATAAACAAGACTGAACTACAGCAAAGGCCATAAATATCAACATGGTTGGAAAAAGAAATACAACGAGAAGCTAAAACCAGAGAACAAGCATACAGCTAATTAGAGAATAATCATTGAAAAGCAACCGATGTGGAAAACTCCTTTCTCTGTTACACTATATGAAAAGCACAGGAGAAACTCACCGAGCCATACCATAGAGCATGATATACAGTTCCACAAGAACCTGCGGAAGCAGAAGACAATCACAGTAAGAGACAAGCGAACAGAATTGATGACAGCAGTATCCTCTAACTATTTAGTGTTATAGGATTGATCATCCAGGAAACAACAATTAGGCAGTAGGTCCCTGAATAATGTTAATCATGGAAGGTGTTAGAGAAATTGCTTCGTGGTGGACATCCACGTACAAATGCACATGCAAAAAAATCTGATTATTGCATTAAGACACCTGACATTATTGGAAGGAATTCTGAAGCAAATACCATCATGTTATAGCGAGAAGAAGATGATTACCTTGACCTATTTGTTCTCCAATCGTAAGGTCTTCCCATAAGATCTCATAATCTAAGCAATCAGTATCCACGTCTACTTTGTGAACAGCACTGCTGCCAGTGCTTCCACAGCTGCTAACGCTGCTAGTGCTATTGACATTAAGAGAAGACCAGGAGCCTGAAGCTTCATTATTTCCTGTCCGATTGTTTTCAGTTGGTTGATTTTCTGTTTTTGTACCAGACTCAGATACCTTTGGATGACTGTAGTCATTTTCATGATCACCATGTAACCATGGCCAAACAAATCGATTCTTTGCATCATTACCCCCCTGCTCATGTGCTTTCCAGGGCCATAATATCCCCTTACTGGAAAATAATGCCTCTGTCTTGCTTATGATCTTGTGAATGCCTGATTTTCCTTCATCTTCGTCATTATTTACTTTTGTTGCTTTGCCAGGAGACTTTTCCTCCAGCACAGCAGAGGGCTTCCCAAAGGCACAGAGTGGTGCCTCTCCTCTAGGTGTGCTAGCTCCACTGGAAGCACCATCCTCCTTATGGTCTGATGAAATTTCATCGTGATCAGAACACTGGCTATCTCTAGTTCCAATTTCACGTTCCGTATTGTTTTCGCCTGGCTTTATTCGAGAACGGACTTTGTTTGTAACTTTAGTGGCCTGCTTATGTGATTTAAAAATCAGAAAATAGCAAACGAGAAAATAAATGAATAATAGATGGGGGAAAATCCTCTAAACCAAAGAATGCTCATAAACACTTATATGACATATCAATTTATTGCAATCTTCTGGTTCATCAAATTGCAAATGTTACACTTACAAGGTTGGTAATTTTGGATGCAATAGCAATTTGGAGGGGTTGTTGGGGATCGGAACCACCATTACTCGTAAAACCTTTTCTTATGCGACTTGCAGTGCTGCTGACAGAGGCTTGCAACTTGGTAGGGATTGGGGGAGATGCCAAGTCCTGAAAGGACCTTGAATCACTAGAGACACAAATGATACCCACCAAGCTACCGTCATCATCATAAAAGGGGGTGTTTGTGGTGATAGCCACAAAACATTCTCCTAACTTGTTTTTCATAGGAAGCTTTCCAGTCCAGCTCTCCCCCATGGTTACACGTCGAACTATGTTACTAGCAATGTTGAAATCATGGGCATCAACAAGCAGCTCAATTGCATTCTGACCAAGAGCTTCTGATGCAGTATAACCATAGAGATTTGCCGCTGATCGGTTCCTACAAAATCAAATACGATCATCTAGAAGACTCCTTCTGGATTAACCACAAAAGCTTCCTAATTTATCATTTATAAGCCAAAAGGATCACAGCCTTGTGTGTCCACCAAAATTCAAATACTTGACAGAAACAATAAGACTAACAATAATGTAAGTATCATACTCGTAACTTACAAACACCATCTGGAGAAGACTTATGCAGCACCTTTTATGAAAAAGAATGACCAAAACAGGTATAGCCCCAAGGAATATGAAAACAGAAGGAAGAGATTAAATCAAATTAACACACCAGGGCATGTACCAGTAATCTGACATCAAGAAAAAAGCAGAGGAAGTAAGAAAGAACCAATGCAATATTGCTTAATGAGATGATACTTCTTTCTACATTGTCTGGATGTCACATATACAAGCAACAATTCTAAATCAATGAAAAAATATCAACAAGACATTTTAGTACTATTATGAAAATGAAAGACACCAAGGGATTGTTTTACTTTTGTTATCTACCTAAAGGCAATCTTGAGATCAAGTTCCATCTAGATCTTCTTCACGGTTCAGCTATGTGAACTTGCTAGTCAGCAAGTAATTTTGGTTATGTCTGGACTCAATGAATTGTTTACCAAATTTTTAATCACAAACTTCTCTGGTTCCCAGATGCAATGAATTTCTGATTGCTAAAGTGCATGTAAGCTCACATCTTCTACGAACACCAACTGGCTATCTATTAATTCACCTGGAAAGAATCAAGCATTCTGCTCTTAAATGTACTGTTATAACTACTGCACACATTTCAACAAAATTAACTACATGCCTTTATTTTACGAAATGCAGCTTCACCAGAGCAGATTGCATAAATTCAACAAGGAACGTCGATGAAATAGGTTGTGTCCACGGACTCAACCCATTCAACTGATGTGCTGATGCACTAAAGAATGGGCACCTTCAAGTGCTTTTATGCAATACAAAATTAACATATTTAAGGCAGAGGGACTATCGTCAAGTTCTTCAGTTTGGCGGTTTCATGAGAAGAGGCCAGGGTGAGAAAATTGTATTTCCCTGAAAACAAGATTCCAGGGGTAGCGTAATTGATTCAAAGACCGGAAATGAATCTTAGGATCAGGCTTTGTTAAGATTGGTTCAGTTGATCGACATTCAGAAAGAAAATGCAAGTTAAAAATTAAAGAAAACTAAGATAAGAAGAAGAAACAAAAAATGCAAACATAAAAACTACACATGCCAGAGATGACCAGTAATCAATGTGTAAGTCATAAGAAGGACACAGGCTACCACAATCATTGTACAGAGACAATAAGTTTGATCATGGTAAAGCAAGTGATCTTAAAGAAGATTACTTCGGATGACTTGACAAACACCCTTAGAAAAAATGGATGATGATTCTTGATAACTAAGCACAGTATACCATTTGAAGATCGCGCATGGTCCTTCTCACCAGAGCTTTCAGTTTGTTATATCCATTCATTGCTTTTACCATTCCAAAACCAAAACACTTGTGGATCATGAAGACAACCTTATCCAACTATAAGACATGCTTCCAGGGTTCTACTTAAGCATTCACCAAGCATCAAATTCAACATAAGCTCAACCAGAATAAGGCAATGCTCCGAACCATCAAATCACGCCCATTGTCAATGTATCGAACAGCTATCATGCACCTCGGTAAGATATCATGGATCATAAGACACTTAACCGGAGTAATCAACCGCCAGCAACACAAATAAGACGAGACCTGATTGACCAAAGGATCCCCAAAGAAAACAGAACCATCTGATAATAAAGAGCAGGAAAAGGTACTTGAAGAACAGAGAAAAGCAAGCATGAGCAACTGACCAATAAATAATCCTGCCCTCGAGATCGAATATGTGGACCGACTGCCCCATAGATTGCAAAATGTTCAGGGACTGTCGCTCCGAGAGACCGATGCCAGTCGCGTGGTCGGCAGAGCCGGTGGCTCCCCGGCTCTCCCGCTGCAGCCTCGACGAGTGTCCGAAGGAGCTTGAGCCCGTTCCCCAGGACGACGGAGCCCCGTCGAGGCCTCCGCTATTCCTCCTCTGCGGCGGTGGCGCCGTCCTCTGCGGCGACACCGAGTGGGACCGACTGCGGTCCGATCGACGCGCGCCGCCCTCATCCGCGGGCATCAGCCTCGACATCTCCAGCTTCAGCCGGGCTTGCCCCGCCTCCAGCTCCTGGATCTTCTTCAGCAGCTCTTCTGCTGGGGTTTCCATGCCCCCTCCCCCAAAGGCGGCTCCTTTTCGCTTCGCAAGGGGCAAAGAACCAGCAACGGTGGCAGCGATGGGAAGAGGAGGAGGCGGAGAGGGTTCGTCAGCTGCCTCTTGAATCCTCGAGCGGTGGATGGTGGGTTCTCTGCCTCAAAGATGGCTCCTTTTTTGGATCAAAGATGCCTCCTTTTTCTCTCTGTTTGGCCCCCTTTTCCTCTGCTTTCTCCCCTGTGATCTCTATCCTCCTGTGGGCCTCTCTCTGCCTTTCTTTTAACCAAAACTCTTCCTATATACTACGAGTTTGCCGCTGTTGCGAGTGGGTGAGTAGCTCCAAAGCCACAATTTTTCCCCTCGAAGAACCCCAAAAAAACCAAGAGCTTTTACATCTGCATGTTTGACTCTCCCCTTCGATCCAAATTACCAGCCTCGTCAACCCCTTTCTCTGCTTCTTCATCTGCTTGTGCCGCCTTTGTTGGAATTCACTGTGCAGACAAAGTTGTGACATGCTACCTCAAAAACACATAAAAGAAATCAATGGTTGGCCATCAAATTGCAAGTTGAGGTATTGGATAATGGGAAGTTTCCTGTCAAAGGCAAGACAAGACTGTGATGTAATTGATGTTACACTCAACACACTGATCAAGTTGGCAAGTCGTTCCTTCTTTAAAGAGAAAACAAAGCATGTTGTGAGATGAACAACAAAATGTTTACTAAAATACAGTATCAGGAAAAATCTAAGAGTGGGTGAATCTAACCCTGAACTTGTTACTGCTTGAGTCATTATTTTTTGCTCCTTAAATGATCATAGTTTTGGGTATTTCTTAGATTGCCTAAATCTATTATGAGCTCCTCTTTTTGTTCATTAATATGTATTATTAAGAAAATCTTATGTGATAAACAATCTCTTTTCACAAGAACAAGAGGAGGACTGCATATATTAACAATCCTTGGCAGAATCTACAATGAGTCTTGGGAAGCTAAACATTGTTGTTATTGGTGGTGGCTGTACACTTCATCTATCACCACTTTATATTCTCTTGTTGGTGTGTGACTACTTTCAAGTTTTCTGATGGTTATCTCCTCACTTCCATCCTCTTTCTTGATGCCTTATAGTCTCCCCTTTAAAAGGAAGAATTTAAATGCAGCACAACTTTTCCTCATCTATCTATGTCTAATTACCTCTTCATCTTTGACCATCTTGCCTTCTTTTTCTCTTTTTTATGTCATCCTCATTCTTTTTTTTTCTTTTTTTTTGGTTTGAAGCAAATTCCAGACCTATCTTATTTAGTTTACTAGTTTCTTATTTAGCTTCGTTTAAGCGATATTTCTTCATCGACCACGAGTCAATTGTCATAAATGGAGAGTCGTAGCTATGACAAGATGAATGTTTTCGAATCATAAAAAAAAAATATAACTGTTGTGGGAAACAACTTTGAGCCGTGACCTCGAGGTCGGCACGGCTTGGTTCGGGTCCAAATGATCGGGGACCTTGCTCGATGTCCCTCGAGGGTTGCCGACGGGGGGCTGGTCACACGCGTCAAGATAGTTGGAGGAGCGTCGGGTTATCTCCGGAAAGGGGTTCTTCGCCTCGACTTTGGGGAAGAGAGGCTTCGTCTTCGTACCTGCACACAGGTTGGGTCGGAGGCTCGGCTCGACCCAGCTCGGCCCAACCCCTCCGACGATCAAGTTAACTATGTGGGATGAAGTGACCCCCCCTTTTTCACTTAGTGCGCGGGGGTATTTATACAGGAACTTAATGGTACCTGGAGCGCCTGTCTGCATGGAGCAGGATCGTACATCTGATGGCGTCTGACATCGCTGTTGGCGTACCGTGAGAAGGTGAGCCTGAGCGGTCGTTAATGAGCCTCGGTTGACGTTTTGGCCCATGCTGGCCAGGCGTTGTCAGCCCGTCAGAGATGCGGGACGTCCGCTGATGTCACGGAGGTCTTATCATAATTATTATCCTCATCAATAACCTTACGTATATAATCAATTTTTTTATAAATTATAAATTAATCAAGATTTTTATGTCGTTACGCGCATTAAAATATATCCAATTTTCATAGTATAATTTAATTCGAATATTAAAAATAAAATATATTTTGTATTATTTTAAAATTATTATATGAAATATATATTATAATAGAATCAAAATCGGATCTAAAACCATTCGGATGTGGTTCGATTAACTTAGAACCGATATCGTTAGATCCGGAATTAGAATCATTAATGTATATTGTTTGTCTCTTTTTTTATTTTTATTTCACAATATAAAGTACAAAAATAGGAGTCTTTAATTATGGAAAATTGGTTACAAAAATAGAATCATAATTTGGTGAAATTTTCCTGTCCATTCGTTGATCCAAACAAAGAAAAGCCTAATTAAGAGCAGGAGAGGAGGGAGGAGTCCATTTCAAGGTTCTGTTATTTAACCGACGGCTACAATTCACGGGCCAACGCTATTTATATGGGAAGCAAGAAGGCATCTCTCGGAAGCTGTACACAACCTAACAGCCCATACCACCCCTTCTCCGGTTCTTCCTCCGCCACCTTCTGGCCTCCGTTCTCGCCACTGTCACCATGAGGCCGGAAACCCATCATCTCCTCCTCGTCGCCCTCTTTTCGTGCGTGCTCGTCCCCGCGACGGCTGTCTGCGTCCCTCGCAATTCCTCCAACTCGATCTATCATGCCACAACCTCGCCACCGGCCATCGTCGTAAGTTACGGTTCGTCCTCCCGGCCGTCGCCGACGCCAGCTAGTTATCAGCCTTCCTCGCCCCCACCGCCATCGCCGCTTTCGCCAGCCAAATATGTGCCCTCCGCGTCCCCGCCACCGCCGACGCCAGTCAGTTATCAGCCGCCCACCTCGCCCCCGCCGCCGCCGCCGCCAGTCAGTTATCAGCGCATCTCATCCCCGCCGACGCCAGCCAGTTCTCTGGGCTCCACGTCCCCCTCGGGCTACTCCTCGCCGTCCACCCAGCTCCCCATCCACGACGCCGTCAGTGCGTTGTGCAGCAAGACCGACTACCCCGACGTGTGCCGCTCGACGATCCAGTCCTTCCCGCCCCCCGTCGGGCTCGTCGACGCCGCCGTGATGCTGAAGCTGCACATGAAGGCGTGCCGGGAGAAGGCGCAGATCGCGCAGTCCCAGGTGTCCTCGCTCGTCAGCCACCCCGGGGCGAGCTCCAAGTTGGCGAGCAGCCTCCAGGTGTGCAGCGACATGTACGACGATGTGCTCGACAGCCTCGACACCGCCGCGGACGCGATGGCGTCTCACGACAAGGGAACGCTGGACAGCATGCTCAGCGGCCTCATCTCCGACTACTCGACGTGCGAGGACGCGTTCACGGAGGATTCCATACCCTCACCGATGGCGGCCGTCGACGACCTACTCACCAAGTTGGCTAGCAATTGCCTGGCCTTCTCTTCTTTGCTCTGAACATGTCGACCTCATCAAACCTACTTCCTCCTCCTCGATTAATCTGGTTATCGCTTCCTTGTATACGGAGACATGGGGGAAACCTCGGAGTTTGAACCAACAAGATGAAGCTTTTCTTCTCATCATTCTGCGTTCACCAACAGTGTTCATGGCGAAATTGCTGGCTTCTTGTTTCTTGCTTCCTCGTTCCAGCGAGGAACTCGGCTGGCTCCTCAACGCCACATGTTACGTTACAGAAACATCAGATCTAATGCCTCATACATCGGTGATGGTGATCGTCGATCTCTCTGTCTCTCTCTCTCTCTGCACTGTTTGCGTTCGTATATGTAGACCTGTCTTTCGCCCTGAATATTTTCAGGGTGACGTGGGCTTCTCCGCTACTCCGATTCGGTTCACATAGACCACCTGTCTTCCGCCCTGAAAATTTTCAGGGCGACGTGGGCTCCTCCGCTACTCCAATTTGGTTCACGTAGACCACCTGTCTCCCGCCCTGAAAATTTTCAAGGCGACGTGGGCTCCTCTGCTACTCCAATTTCGCTCACGTAGACCACCTGTC
Organism: Musa itinerans; assembly: GCA_001649415.1. Classification (NCBI taxonomy): domain Eukaryota; kingdom Viridiplantae; phylum Streptophyta; class Magnoliopsida; order Zingiberales; family Musaceae; genus Musa; species Musa itinerans. Next base: position 58,569 of record LVTN01000055.1, on the reverse strand, counting down.
TTCCGCCCTGAATATTTTCAGGGTGACGTGGGCTCCTCCGCTACTCGATTTGGTTCACGTAGACTCCTCTTCCGCTCTATTTAAATATGTGGACCTGTCATCGGATGACACGTAGGACAACAAGGTTGGGTAGGTGGCCACGTTAAGCTAAAGGATCGAATCAATTAAAAATAATTTTTGTCTAAATAAAAAAATCGAAAATTAAAATAATGGTTATTTTATCAAAAAACCCTAATATTTATTGAATAAATTGATCATATATGTTATTAAAAAAATCTTAATTTTGATAACTAATTATCATAATTTTTAAAATAAAAAATAAAAAAATAATACTAGTCATCTTCAAATCATATCCTAATGATTCTAAGATGATTAATATATATATATTTTAAAAATTATGTAATCAAATCATTTTAGTAAAAGACTGAGAATATTTTCGTCTCAGTTGGAAAAAAAAATCCTCAGGTAAAAATGAATATTCATTCGGTAAAAAGATAATATTATAGGTTTTCTGATAAAATATTCAAAAATAACATAAGAATATTATTTTTGGGTAATATATAAATTGAAAGGCAGAGATTCCCCGTTTCTATCTACTCACGTGAAATCCACCGTTCGTGCTGCCATGTGATGCGACAGCAAGCCCCTCCTCCTTTCCAGGTCACCTGCTCTACGAGCTTTGCACAGAGAGAATCCCAAGCTCCAACATAGCACTAAACTCTACCATAGAGAGAGAGACGGAGCAAAGAAGACAGCATATATGGCGGAAACAACACATCAGCAGCAGCATCATGCCTGTATCGACCCAAAAGTCCGGGTTTTGGGGAAGAGGGGAACCCGGGCAAAGGCGTCGTCCGACGCCGTCTCCTCTATTTCGGAGAACCCTACCCTAACCCTATCTCTTCTCCACAATCGTCCCTTCTTGCTCCCATCCTCGCTCTGCTTCGTCCCTGTACCCTCCTGCTCGTCTTCCTCTGCGGTGCGGCGGATTTGGATTTATAGTTTCTGCTTTCGCCTCGGAGGCAAGGGACTCTCTTTCTCTCTGTTTCTATAGATTGAGGTCCTTGTGTTGTATTCCGTGTGTGTGGGTCGGGTTACTGAAAGATGGTTCGTCTTGGGTTTGATTCGTGTTGTCTGGGGTTTCCTTCGGTTCCTGTGGGAAATTTGCGTACGGGCGCTTTCCCTTCGTGTTTGGTGTTGCAATGTGCTACACGAACTGTTGTTCTATTGCTCGATCTCTGGGTTTGATGGTCTTGGGAACAAAGTTCGTCGATTCGGTATCATCGATCTCTGGGCCTGTTTCTGTTTCTCGATGAATATGCCGTTGTCTTGCATGCAATCGGTTTGCTTATGCTTGGTTTTGATCTTGATCAACATGTAATTTTAGCTTCCGAGCACTGCTCATGTCCTTTCTTTCGTGTCTCTGAGTATTAGCCCTTTCATTGGTGTTGTGGATTATCGATTTTGTTGCTTGCGGATCCCTTGGCTTCTTATGACTTCTTTAGCGCTTGCAAAGCTACTCCTTTATGCAGTAATTGTTTTCGCAACTGATATAGCTCTGCTTTTTGATGTACTGCTGACATCCAGATAGGAAGAAGGAAGGGAGTGTGAGATACTTTGATCCTCTAAGGTGCGTTCTTTCTAATGGAGGGATTTGGTGGTCCTAGATTCATTGGATTAGATACTGTGGTGAAGAAGCGGAGAAGCGCACGGCGTCCACGGCCAAATGCCCAGTTGACTTTTGACGCTTGTAATGTATCACCTCTACTCTCTGCTCCATCGTTAAGCAATTCAAGAAATTTCTCAACTGATGATGATGGAGGCAGCGAGACCTTCTTCCGAAGGAAAGAAGTTTATCTCAATGGTCCTTCTCCGAGAAGTTTAGCTATCAATTTAGCACCTTCAAGGAAGGTCACAAAAGATGACAAGGCACTTCAGGAATTAGGTGGGTACTCTGGTGGCGGTACCTCGAGAGGTGGCCATCTTTTGGATTTGAAATATTGCGGCGAGGGTATCCTTGCCCCAGCTAATAAGTGGAAAAGCACTCACAAAGTTAATGAAGCAATTGTGATGCAATCAGGTCTGGGAAAGGGCGGGGAGGACTATGGTATGGATCATCTAGGAGAAGCTCATCACATAACATCTGAGAGCAAGCTGAGAAAGGTGAAGCTCAAAGTTGGCGGAGTCACACGCACAATACATGCAAAGTCTGATCTGCAGTCAAGCAGTGATAAATCTTCTCTTGCAAAACCTCTGCAGTTTCTAGAGGCCCCTCGGCACCGTCTAAAACTTAATTCACAGGTACTATGCAGTTGAAAATGCAAAATTATGGTACCGAGTGAAATGTGTAGTTCCAAGAATGACCTTGCCCACAATTTAACTTTTAGTTCATGTTTTCAAGGTAAAAAAAATCATGTTTTAAAATTTATGGTGTCTCTTAGTGGATTTTTTTTTTCTGACTAATCTATCATCAAGTTCATGATTCTTAATCAGACAAGATTGCGATACCATGAGGTTTCACGTCGATAATTAAGACGCTCAGAAGTATCTTTGTAATGATGGGTTAAATCAGCTTCTTTTGGTTGCTCTGATGTTTAAAGCCTCTATGCATATTATAATTATCATGGTTTGAGTATATTTGTTCTCCTTTCCTATTTACATAAAGAACAAATTGGAGAGATTTCAAAATTTAATTTCTTTGTTCTTGTTGCAGAATGTTTTTGATGGTCATTCTCCGATAGAAAAAGGGAATAACTTTCAAGGAGATCCATGGATGGATTCTGGTGTGCTAAACTTTCCTCATGAGACAAAGGAGGATTTTAGCAATAAAGCAGTTCAAGCAGGCTTATCTGGAAAGAAAGCAGAGCCTTCTTCCGAGCCTACTCGTAAAAGCAAGAGGGTACCCAAGCGGCGGGTTTTTGATGATGTTGAGGGAGATTATGATATTCGTCACATTGAGAAACTTAGGGCTTCTAAGGTTGCTACAGATCATGTTGCTGAGCTTGATGATAGTGGTGAGAATGGTTTCAAGCGGCCCAACATATCCAAAATGTCTAGAAGTAGAAATGCAGCATATGAAGTGGATGATGAATATGTTTTGTCTCGATCAAGCAAGGAGAAGAGAAAGAAGTTGAGACAGGGAAGGGAATCTTATGATGTGGATTATGTTGAAGAGGAAGAACTTGGTTCTGATGTTGCACCTGATGCCAAGCGAAAGAAACAGAATGCGACTCTTGAGTTAGCTGCCGATGTTAGAACGGAATGTCTTACTACCCGTCAACGGGCACTTCAATCTGGAAAAGCTGGCAACGGTGAGAGTTTGATAGAGTTCCCCAACGGATTACCCCCTGCACCTTCGAGAAGTAAAGCTCTAAACTCTAGATCACATTGTTGTAGAGAATTAATTGCAATTTAATAAAATTTGTAATTGTCAGAACAAAAGGAGAAGCTCTCAGAAGTTGAGATACAAGCAAAGAAAGCGGAGGCTGCTCAGAGACGGAAAATGCAAGTAGAGAAGCAAACTAGAGAATCTGAGGTTTGTGTATATAAATTATTAATATGTTGTTATGTAGTTTGGCGGTCCTTTCAATTAGTAAATCAAAGTTTTAATTTACATAGGCCGCAGCGATAAGGAAAATATTAGGACAAGACAAGAAGGAAGAAAAGAAGCAGAAAGAGCTTGAGGAAAAGGTATTGATGTATTTTTTGTTGATGCTGTAGATCTGTTGGAAGGTCTTTCAACCCCTTAACTTCCCTCGCTGAGTATGTAGTATTGAGCAGGCAAAGGCTGCCAAATCTATCACATTGCAACCCAGCACCGTACGTTGGGTGACGGGTCCAACCGGCACGATTGTTACTTTTGCTGATGATGTAGGCCTTCCAAGTTTATTCAGATCTAAGCCATCCAGGTGCAATTGTATTCTCATGCAAATCTCTTGTAGGTGGCCAGTTGATGCTTGCTTGTCACATGTTTAATTTTCATCTTGTTATCGGCTTTTCACTTCTAACTGATGCCCTTACGCTTTCCTTGCCCGATTGTTTCTAACATTTTTCCGGGTTGGTCTGGATCAGTTACCCTCCTCCACGAGAGAAATGTGCAGGTCCATCATGTACAAATGCATACAAGTACCGAGATTCCAAGACCAAGCTTCCATTGTGCAGTCTGCAGTGTTACAGAGCTATCCAAGAAAGGGCATAAGACTATCATATCTCTCCAACTCCTGTAGGTAGGAAATGAAACCTCAGAAGTAGTTTTACCCATGGAAAAGTCTTTCTTTTTTGACCTTTTAATCACTGACTGACTCAGATGTGTCAGATGCTTATTGTAATATAATTTCTCATTCAAATGAGTCAAGAGGCTGTAGATGTAACCACACTCTTATTCATGAAATTTCATGAAAAGGTATTTTCATTTTGTGGTCATTGTAAAAGGTTCTTACGGTGTTTCGATCTTTTTCCATCTTCATCTTGTTTTGTGCCTTACGATGTGTTCTCCCACTATCATTATAACGACCATCTTCATCTTGATTTGTGCCTTTAGGTGTTCTCCTACTATTATTATAATGACCAATAAAATTATTTACGATTGGTCGTTATACAAGTGAAATAAAAAATTTTATTTATTCTAATATCATGTGTTGAATCGGTATAAAAATGATGGATAAAAAGATAAATTTAAAATTATTTTTTTATCAATAAAATTATTAAAAACGAAAAGATATTAATTTTTTTTTCATTATTTTTGTATCGATCTAGCAGGTGATGTCGATGCAGATATTAAAATAAATGAGATTATTTATTTTATTTTTAAAATGGTTGGCTCACTTTCACTGTTATATGTCCACTTCGAGAACTTAAGCTTTCATTACAAATGGTATCGACACACGACAAGAATGTCAACGTTCTCAAGTCAACGGAGACATGTTTCACAAATGACATGAGAAGCAACGGATACAGCCACGTAATAGCTCAGGGCTGAAACATGTCCGCCGCGTCGCCCATGACGGGCAAGGCGGGGCCGGGAGGCTGCCACGGCTTGAGAAGCGGGTCCAGAATCTCCGGCACGCCCATGGCCACCCCACTGAGCTCCTCCACGAGGCGGAGCACCGAGCTCAGAGACCGCAACCGCTCCGTCAGCTCCGCCACCCGGACCCTCAGCATGTCGTTCGCCGTCTCCAGCCGCAGCTGGTGCTGGGTCAGCTCGTCCACCTGCATCACGATCCGCCCCTTCTCCTTGCTCAGCTGGGCCACCTGGTTCATCAGATCCTCCAGGTGCCGCTGCTTCCTCATCCGCGACCTCCTCGCCGACTCCCGGTTCGACAGCTTCCGCCTCTGCTTCCTCTCCTCTGCCGCGAGCCTCGCGTCTCCGTCGGACCACGAACCTTGGAGGCTCCGGGCAGGCGACATCCCACCGATCTCCTTCGACGAACAAGGAACCGGCTTCGGCGACGATTCAGCTGCCAAGATGCCTCCTTTATCTCGAACCGAGCGGACCAAGATCAGAATTTGGTTCAGGAGAAGACATAAAACCAGTAGAGGAACACCACGGAAAAGGATTGCAGGAAGCAGACTCGGTGGCGACGAGCGGTGGCGTTCATAAAGGTCAGATCATGGCCTTTAATGGAATTCGATCTGACACCATTGATACCATGAACAGGCTCCTCCGGTGCAAATCAGGGGATAGATGGATACAAACCCGGAGAGGGGATCTCCGCAACAGCGACTGTGCCGAATCTGAGCCGACAATGCCTCGCGGAACGCGTACCTCCACCGAAAAGAAGAGATCTTGGAACAGGAACGCCCGCGAACCAAAGGAGAAGCCGAGATTGGATTCGCAAACAGGGATTTGCTTCCCGGACTCCAGAACCAGAACAAAGACTCTACCACAGGAATCAAACGCAGAAGGGATCACCACTATAACGAGGATCGAACGACAGCAAATTGGTTGTTTTATAGGAGGCGAAGGGGTTCGACGGAGTACGGAGAGGACTATTTGCTGACCTTAAGATGATGTCTAAAGAGTTCCATTAACGGAAGTTAGTTCTTTAGAGTACACATTGATTTGGAATATAGAATTCATTTAGAAGCATTGATATTGATAGTTTATCTTAAGTTTCTTTGATCGAATTATAATAAATACTAATTCGTTATATTTTTCTTCTCAGAATTGCTCGTAAAACACATGAATATAAGCTGCTTCGGCATCCGACTAGAGACCGAGGCAAACAGCCCCCAAAGAGTCAACGTAAAACATGAAGCGTGCAAGGAATTGGTAAGTCGATGTTTTGTGCAACCATAATGAATGGTGCCACGTGTCGCATCATCAAGAAAATTTTTAGCGTGAGAGTGACCTAATTAGCTATTTCTTCGGGACGCGGTCACTTTCTATGACTTCTAATTGCAATTAGTAGACCCAATGCCTCTCTCTCTCTATATCTTTCATTTTCAATTTCATTTGTCAATTTATCGGTAGTCTCTCTCATCTATTTTTCATATTTGTGTTCCTTATGACATTATTATTTCCTTTTTTTATCAATCATTTTTTACATTATATTCGTGAGAAATTTTACTCAGTACAAATTATAAGAAAATATCTTTTTATAAAAAAAATCGTTTTCTATTTATTCCCTCTTACCGGATATCGGTGTATATACATGCATACATATATATATAATATTAATAATAATCAAAGCGTTAGAAGATGATTTATTGTTAAATAATTTAATCATTCATTAATGGTTGTTATACAATAAAAAAAATAAGTGATAATATATATTATTTGTCATTTAAAATTGTAAAGTCTTTAGTTTACTTCAAATGAAAATTACATTAGTTACTAAGGGTATTTAGATCGAATTAGAAAAAAGTTGAATCGAATGTTTGATTAATGGATTTGAACTGAAACAAATTGATTTTAATTTAAAAAACATCAATCCTATTGAATTGGATGTCATAAGCCCTTAATCAATTAAAACTGATTAATCACATGAACTCAATTTTATAAATTTTATCATATTATTAAATTAAACTAAGATTATGATTCGGCTCAATTGAATTGGATTAATTTATCTAATATATATATTTAATTATTTAAAATTATAAATTAATTAACGGATTAATCAAAACCGAATTAACTGATTTTGAATCGGTTCGATTAAATATATCAAAATTAATTTCGGTTTAAATTATCTTAATTTAATTGAATAGAATTAAAAATAAAATTTCATTTAACAGTCGGGTTCGAATTGGTTTGAACACCCTCTCATCGACACCCACAACAGCACTCGAACAAGAGATTGCATCAGTTTCGCATGTGCGATAAAGCACGAATCTTACAGACATCACATCAAAATAAATTTCTGCGTGCTTCTCAAAGCAATCCAATCGCGATCATGATTTGATCTCCCGATGGAACTTTCCAGAATCTCTAAAAGTAATGAAAATCTCCAATAAATCCTCCAAAACGCATTCTTATCTCAATCCTTTCACCTTCCAAATTTATTTGTTTCCTGCCCAAAATACCCTTCAATTTCGTCGTCAATTTTTGTGTTGCTCTCGAAGGACACCTGCAAATGCCATATAAGGGAAAATTTAATTGGCAGCGATGTAAATATGCTAAAGTTGGAGGACAACTACGTCCCCACGTTTTCCCCAATTAGTCCTCGGATTTCAAATCGTTCGAAACGAAGCAGCCCAACCACTCTCGGTGTTCTCCGTGGCAGGCCAAACACGTCGATTTGTATGCGTGGCGACACGCCATTGGTCAGAAGCCCTTCCGGAGAGCATAGTTGGTAAACTGCAGTGTGCGGTAAGGATACCGACGAGTTGTTGTACTCGATTTTTTTTCCTCTATTTATCTTATAACCTCTGATCTTTCGTCCCGATCTGAAGATTAGAAGCTCCGTAGGAACGGGAGAGAGTTCGAAATGGCGATCCGGAGGAGGCCTCCTCTCGCGTTGGCCCTCGCGGTGCTGCTCGCCGTCGCATCCATCGCCGCCGCCGAGGTCTACTTCGAGGATCGGTTCGGAGGTATGGGCACCGATCTCACTTCAGATCTGTGCTCTGGTCTGGCCTTTCTACAGTTGATAACAATCCGCATTTTTATTTCTTGTCGTATGTTCGTTTACTTTGACCCGATCTCTCCATTTACCTATCTGTAATGGTTCGCTTCGATCCGGCGAACGAGAACACGTCTGGATTTTCGACCATTTTCCTCGTACATGTTTTGGTTCATGAAATTAAATGTTGGGTTTACCTATGATTGATTGATGCATTATCTGTGATGCGTCATTCGAAGCGGAGTTGATGGAGCCTTTACGCTAGCTTTTTCCGATGTTATATCTTTCACCTGGATTTTGATGCTGCAATGGTTCTTTTTGTTGATTTGTACTTTTTTCCCCGCTTTTGTAATATAAAGGGTTTTAGATGGTACTGTTAGATTTTTACTGTTTACATACCTGTTTTGCATTAAGGTCATTATCGTCGTTAATTTGCTGACAATGTTTGCCATATGTGTGTTCGCATTAAATCTTTCATGTCATGTCATGTGACGGACCGGTCAGATTTCCGTGCGGCAACTTCTTTGAATTATTAATGCTGGCTGTCTTTACTTATTTTATGTAGTGCGGCAGAATTTGGAAGAAAATTAGGTTTATGTTTATGAGAAATAAGCATACAACGATCACAAAGGGATAGAATGATGGATGTTCGCAATGTTTGATTGGCTAATTTCTGCAAATATCTTTTGTATTTATAGATGGATGGGAGAATCGATGGGTCAAATCCGATTGGAAGAAGGAGGAGAATATGGCAGGCGACTGGAACCATACCTCTGGTAAATGGACTGGCGATTCTGAAGACAAAGGTATTTCTCTACAGATAATAATTATCATTATATGATCCTTGTCGCAGATTTGTTGTCCAATGCTCAATTCTATTGTAAGAAAAGAAAATCATAATCCTCTGTTGCAGCAGTAAGCTCGCGGCTAATGATTTTTTTATCTGCAGGCATCCAAACTGCTGAGGACTACAGGTTCTATGCCATTTCGGCAGAGTTTCCCGAGTTCAGCAACAAGGAGAAGACAGTAGTTCTGCAATTTTCAGTTAAACATGAACAGAAACTTGACTGCGGTGGTGGCTACATTAAGCTGCTCAGTGGTGAAATTGATCAGAAGAAATTTGGTGGAGATACCCCCTATAGGTACGCAGTACCATTTTTGGTGGCCTCTGTGTAGTAATTGACACCGGACCCTTCTTACCTCTTTTCCTTGTTGGTAATCCAACTTAAAGTCTGCTTTTGGGAATTGCAGTATTATGTTTGGGCCTGATATCTGTGGGTACAGCACCAAAAAGGTTCATGCTATCTTCTCACGTGACGGAAAGAACCACTTGATCAAGAAAGAAGTTTCATGTGAAACTGACCAGCTAACTCATGTTTACACTTTCATTATTCGCCCTGATGCCACATACAGCATCCTAGTTGATAACAATGAGAAGCAAACTGGTAGCTTATATAGTGACTGGGATATTCTTCCTCCAAAGCAAATTAAGGATCCTGATGCCAAGAAGGTAACGCATACTGGAATAGCAAATCATTATCCATTTTGGAGTTTGTGATTTGATTGCATAATAGAGCTATTCGATCTGATTGTGCTGTGTAACAGCCTGAAGATTGGGATGACAAGGAGTATATCCCTGACCCTGAGGACAAGAAACCAGAGGTAATTTCAGTTCACCATCAGTTGATTGTTTTTTCTTTGTGATTTCATTTTGTTTGGGCAATGATGATGCTGCATAGTGCCACAGTTTGTTTTTTCGTATTTCTTTATTGTATGGGAGATAACTATGTGTTGTTTATTTTGTTTTTCACTTGTTGCTCAATGGAGCTGTTGAATAGCTTCGCACTTTGCTGCTGAATAGCTTGCACAAAAGTTAGTAAATATCTTTTCTTTATAAAACTTGATGAACGAAACATAAGTTTGTGTGAAAAATGCCAGTATTTTGTTAAGTTTTTTCTTCTTTTTATTACCTTTACATATGTATGATTTTTTCTTCTGAAGTGCCTAATTTTTTTCAAATCAACAACCATAAGTGTGTATTTATCAAGCAATTCATGTTGTCGTCTCATCTTATGTAAGGACTGTGTAAGATGTTGCTTTTGTTGCATGCAAGCTAAGTCAATCACGATATGCCACCATTGTGCTTTTTGTTAGATATGATGTTAAACTGACTTAACGTTATTGATCAAGGGGTATGATGACATTCCCAAGGAGATTCCTGATCCTGATGCTAAAAAGGTACATCTTTTAGTGCTTTTAGGAAGTTTTATTTTTGGCTCATGTACTTTCTCTACTTGCCAGTGCATAAATATTAAACACATTTTTACAGCCAGAGGATTGGGATGATGAAGAAGATGGTGAATGGACATCCTCAACCATTCCAAACCCTGAATACATGGGACCCTGGAAACAGAAGGTCTTTAGAGTATACTTTTTCAAAGCATGATATGCATTAGATCATGAGCAAAAAAAATGAGTATTTACTTTTGTTTCTGTATAGAAAATCAAGAATCCTAATTACAAAGGGAAGTGGAAGGCACCAATGATCGACAATCCGGGTATGATGCATACAATCTTTTACTATCTGGACTTGATTATTCTCTACCTAATCATTCAGTTGGAGTTACAACTTCAGTTTACCCGCAGATTTCAAGGATGATCCATACATCTATGTTTACCCCAATTTGAGATATGTAGGCATTGAGCTATGGCAGGTAGATATATTCTTTGACTCACTTGGGTTTAGTTTTTATATTCCGAGTTTATGACTAAAGCTTTTGAAAACTTTTCAGGTCAAATCTGGGTCTCTGTTTGACAACATTTTGGTTTGTGATGACCCTGAGTATGCCAAGAAATTTGCTGAAGAAACATGGGCCAAGCTTAAGGATGTAGGTCTTTCAAAATTTTAGTTGTTGAGATCTTATAGGATTGTGATTGCTAAATTCAGTTTGTTTGCTCTTGCAGGCCGAAAAGGCTGCATTTGATGAGGCTGAGAAAAAGAAGTTAGAAGAGGTATGCTGGCGTTTTGGAGAACTGATGAGAATCTCAGCTTATATAATTAATTGAAGAAAAAATTGCCTTTCTATTAATTTCTTGATATAGATTGCTGAAACAATTAATTTTGTTTTCTTATGTTATTTGTGTTAGTTATATTTAACCTTCAGGTTGTGTTGTTTTTATAAGTTGTCACTGCAGGGACCTATTTTGTTTTGTGATGTAATTTTGTCTGTAACTAATTCTTGATTGCTCTTTTCCACAAACTAATTTGGTTTCAATCATTAATAACCTAATAAACTATATATGTGTGTTCTCACATATCTTTTTCACAATATAAACTGTTGCCTCATGTGGGCATCAGTATATATATACACATTCATGCTTTTCCCATTTTATCCATAATATATGTGCATATTGAGCAGTTTCTATTGATCTTAAGTCATATGCCCTTTCATCTCAATTGAAACTCTTTTCTAGCTGATGTTCTTGTCTAAGTTAGCTTTCACATGTTGTTATCTCACTGGAAACTCATTTTCTATCTGCTAAGCTAGCTTTTGCATCAAGTTATTAAATTTTATTTGTACAATATCTTTCTAAAGAAATTATGTTCATTATCTTGTGACAGGAAACCAAGAATGACGAATCAGACATAGATGTAAGCTCCTAAATGATAATACTCAAATGGGTTTTTCAAATCTTTTGTTCCTTCCGTTCCAATGTATCATTTGGCTTGCTTTTCATTTTCTGGACAGGAAGAAGATGCTGATGGTGCAGAAGATGCCGATTCAAAGTCTGATTCAGACACTGACGAAGACAAGGAGACTTCTCATGTAAGATTTTCTTTGATCTTTCTTATTTTTCATTCAACACCAATTGTTGCAGCTGTATAGTTTATCTGTGTTGATATATTCTCCTTGGGTTTCAGGATGAGCTTTAGATGAAGCTGCCAGCGTCTGCTACAACTTTCTTGAGCTTTAGTTTTTAGATAATTTTATTTCTCTAGAAAACCATCTCTTGGAGAGATCACATCATGTTTTCTTTCTCTAGCTATATTTGTGTCACCAAACCTGAACTTTTAGAGATGTGCCTAGTTCATGTTCTTGATCCAATAGAGTAAAACATGAATTAACTACTGGTTATGTTTGTTACTTCTCCCTAATGTTTTAAATGTGACTTCATGGAAGATGGAGGAGAGGTTTTGAATTGTTGTAGTTTCTGGTTGCAAGAGTTTGATTCATGCAAACCCTAAGTGGTCTAGCTTTCAAGCTCCTCTTCATGTGCTTTGGCAGCTTGATTCCAACACCATCTCCCTCGATTATTTTATCTGAGTGAACCATGAATTTTTTTTTCTTATAGTTATACTATGTTATTCAAAATGGATGTCTTCCCCTGCAGAATGACAGTAAGCGCTCTATTAGCATTTTTTTCTTATTCTTTCATGTGAATCTTTAACTCTGTAAAGTCAATACTCTGCAAAGTCTCATGTGAATCTTTTTAACTGTAAAGTCATACTCTACGAAGTCCGAAGTCATATTCCGCAAAGCCCAAAATCACAGTCAATAATATAATTAAAATTTGATTCTGAGGTGACAGAAACTGATACTGAATCCAGCACTGCATAACCTTCCCCGTTGCATATACCGATGACAAGACTCTGAAACTTCAATATCTGATTCATGCCTGGATTTGTGACACTTCAAGTCAGAAACTGATACAAGCTTTCATCAAACGTTTCGAGGTTTAAAATTATATGGTTTTCCTTCATCATTCTTAACGTTTATAAAAACATCAACAACGACGAAAAAGAATTCATGAGGTCAACAGTGATTGTGTGTAGGAAAAAATAATTATACATTAATGATAATTATTATGATGATGATGTACATGACTTATTTACGGAGTTCGTAATCATATTCAATTAAAGTTTAAGGATATCAGTTAACTCGGTGAATGTTATTAAATTCAAACTTCGTCACTTATTTTTGTAAAAATAAAAAAAAATCATTATTTTTTCATCTGTAATTTCTGTGGCGCGATCGTAATTTCGGTCGCCATCACATCTACCCCCTAACCGGATGGGCCGTTATCCATTCGGTATGTGGGTGGCTGCTTCATAAGCAACGTCTGCTGTCCTCCTCGCTTCAAGGACCTACCGACTCGTCCGCTAGAACCCTAACCCAAGATTTCTCTCTCTCTCGCTTCCTCCCCGAGCGGTCCAATGTCGTGGTCGACCCGCTTCCTTACGGCGGTGGCGTTCCTCGCGGTCGGCGTCGTCTTCGCGCCGGACGTCCTCGGCTCGGGGCCGGAATCCCCCGCGGCCGCCATCACCGCCGTCAAGCTCTGCCACCTCCTCGCCTTCGCCACCGCCTGGGGCGCCGCACTCTGGGTTACCTTCATCGGTGGCATCATCATGTTCAAGTAATTCGCTAAGAGTTTGATTGCTATTACTTCTGGTTTGGAAGTTGAACTGGATTTTGTGGAATAAGCGTAGGAATCGGTCTGGTCTTGCAGAAATCTGCCGAGGCATCAGTTCGGAAATCTTCAGAGCAAGATGTTTCCAGCGTACTTCATGGTGGTGTCTGTTTGCGCGGCGGTTTCGGTAGCGGCGTTCGCCTATCTCCATCCGTGGAGGTCGGCTTCATCCATCGACAAGTATCAGCTCGGGTTCCTCCTTTCTGCGCTCGGCTTCGACCTCTCCAACCTGATCGTCTTCACTCCGATGACCATTGAGGTAATTCAGTCATTTAGTCCGCAATGTCTCGACACTTATTCTTAATTGAAGCCATTTGTTTCTCCCCATTGCCAAGCTGGTTTGGGATTTTGGGCCTGCTGTTTAAGATATGCCATTTCTCTTTTGCTTGCAGAATTATATGAACATTATTATTATATTCTTTACTAAAAAGTATGAAATAATTGATAGCTATTCTATTTGGTTGGTTATATTGCTGATTGTTAGAATTCAATGGTGAGCTAACCTCAAAAAAAAGTGAGAACTTACAGATGTGTGGTTGTTCTTTATCTCATTGCCTGTTTACTGAACTTCTTTTTTCTTCCACTGATTTATACTTGTGCTTTTACAGTTACATGATGAAATATTGTTGTCATGGTACTCATGTGGGTTTTGTTTCGATGATGCAACTTGATGAGATTGTGAAATGTACCCATTTGAGATTCTTTCTTGTGATTGAAAAGTATTGGTGGTATGGGTCCAGGTTGGTATTTGTTTAGAATCGATATAGTTAAGCAATGACATAAGAGGCTGAAGGATTGATTGAAAACAGTAATTGCATTGTCAAAGCATGTTTGGGTCAGGAGAAAAAGGGTTCATGCTCATACCTATGCTTGTATAGCTTGTTTACTGTTCCATACTGTGAGAAAGGACAAGCATTAAGTTTATTAAATAAGTCTGATATTTTACATGGTCAAATCACCTTGAATATTATTATTGGTTAAAAAGATCTAGCTAGGAGAGACAAATCCTTAGCTCTTATTTTCACCACTACTAAAGTGAACAGAGGGAGTTTGTATTTGTTTGGTGAATTATCACAAAATATAGTTGTGAATATCCTTACACTCAAAGATGCTTTAGGTGAAATACAAAAAAGTCCTAAACTACGTCTTATTTAGAATCTAGAGGGGCACGTGATTTTCTCTATCATCGCTAAATTATGCTGAGAACATAGTAGCCACTTGTATCTGTATGTGCCTTCTGCACTGAAAGCCGTATCACACTTGGATCCCCCCAAAGTGTAGTTTATGCAAAAACTCTGCAGCTAATTATGTCAAATGACTAGTACAGCATACTGCAGTTCGTTTGTACCAAGATTTGGTTTAGATTTTCTACTTCGGGAGATGAATTACAAATGATAAATTTTATTGTTATGTATAGATTTTAGACTTTTTGTCTTTTGATAGATTGTGCCTCGTTATCGGGTCATGGTCCACAAACACCAAAGTCTGATGCCAACAAGTTGGGATTAGGGTTGTGAAATCTCATGTGGTAGTGCTTGATGAATTTAAAGATCACATGATGTTAGGGTTGTGAAATCTCATATGACTAATAAGGGGAAATTATTGTCTTCATGGTTTATATTAAGTGATCTACATTTCTTTTCTTTCTTGAGCAGATGATGAAAAAGCGGCACAAAGTTGAGAGAGATCTAAGCATTGGTGAAGAAATTGGATGGTCGAAAAACATGGAAGTGGCAAAAAAGAATCCGCAACTCGCAGCTATGAACAAGAAATTTGGAATGATTCATGGCTTGTCTTCACTGGCCAACATCATGGCATTCGGCAGCCTTGCCATGCACTCCTGGTACTTGGCCGGGAAGATTCAGTTATAAACAAAGCCAACGGATTCTTTGAATTGTTCAGTTGCTGGTATGCCCATTCTCTACCATTTGTGGTGCTAAGCAAAGGTTCATGGAAGCATGACTTTACATGTCCTAATATACGTTATGATGATGGTTTAGAAACCTATGCTATTACTATTGCATAGCGTGTGACCTTGATTAAAATAAATGGAATGATCTGTGTTGGTAACCTTTTGAGTTCTTGTTTATTGCTCTAATAAATAGTATGGCATGCTCATCGCATATTGTCAAGTCGAAGCCTAATAATTCGCTTTTAAATTTGCAGTTGGGAGATTCGTCCTCTGAAATGAAACGACGGATATCAAAATGCACAGGTAAACGTTGACTACATCTTTAGAATGTTTACTTCAACGATAATCATGCAGAAACTGCAAACCACCCGTTAAATTCACATGCATAGATATAATTTCAATTAATGCAACTCGAAGAAGTGAGGCACGTAAGACATTAAAGAAATGATGCTTATTAGGAAAACATTAATGCAACTCAAACATTAATGCAACATTAATAACTTTTCCATGTGATAACTAGAGCAGTCTAAAATCTAGGGTTCCGGAGAAAAGAAAATACACTATAAATTTCTTCTTGAATTTAGTTTGATCTAATTCCCAAAACAAAATCCGATCAACACACAACTCCCTTTCCGTTTAATGATTCCGGTGTGTGTAATCAAATTAAACCTACGGCCCAGAGGATTGTACAACATTAAAATCACAGACTCCTAAACTCACTGCGACATTTAAGTCCCTTTCTCATTATTCAGAGCTCAAAGTTACACCCAACTTCAGACCGAAACCACGAGCGAAGAATACCATGGCATGACTACTAGGCTTGCCCGTTGGAACCCTCGGCTGGCTCATTAGTAAGAGCTTGAGTTACGCCAACTTCGGCTGGGCGAATCACACGATCATGTAGCATATAACCCGACTGAAACCACAAGTGAAACATATAAAAATTCAATAAAATTACACACCAAGTTAAACAATGACACACTAAATTATGATATGTTCTTTTCACTTAAAACAGACAAGTGAGGTATCGGATGTATACCTTCAAAACAGCTGCAACAGTGGCAGGTGGTTTTGAAGCATCTGGTATTTGGAAAACTGCAAGATGTCTGTGTGGATCAAACTGCTCATTCATTGAATCAAATTTCTCCACTCCAAACTTTCTAAAGACCTGGAAACAGGAGCATGACAAGCTTTTGAGAAACCAAATGTTTAATTTCATAGGATGGAGGCGAAGCAACATGTGATAACTGAGATCACTTTATCTGGTCAATATTCGATGAACAAAAACTATTGCTACTGCGAATATAGCAACCATGATTTTTAGCATGTACAGTATAAAGAATGTAGAGAATACTAATTCAGTATAAAGACAAACATACTTCATCTCTAGCTATTTGAATCTTGCATCTCCACTTTACGTGGAAGGAAATCTGTTCCTAGACACATGCACCTTCCAATATCAAATTCTAAGTATTCAATTCCACATGGGTCACATCAGTTCAGTAAGTCACTGTATCTGTTTACTCCATGTTTGGGCAGGAATTACCTAAAATTATATGTTTCATTATATATTTATAATGATGATGATCGATTCACTATTGAGTCAGTGCAACATCAACGTCACTGACATGTGAAGTTAAATGATTTCCAAACTCCGACAAAGTAAGATCAAAAGGTTAAATTTGGTTTGTAGTTTATGCCTCCAGAAACCATATAACAAAAATGGATGAACAAAGAACGGTGTTATTGACTAAGAAGGGGAGCATCACGTACTTCCGAAAGCTGTTTTTCTGTCATTTCAACACCCTCAAGTAAAGTTTTAAGTAGCGGCACAGCTCCAACAGTGTCTTTGGAAGCATCAATTTTGGAGAAACTTTCCTTGACAACAGATGAAGCCCTTCCCAGATTGTCAGCGACATCCAAAAGGCTCTTAGCAAAGTTCTAAGTAATTTAATGCATACCAAATAAGGTCAGATAAAAGATCTACTTGACGTAGAATATATTATTAAGCTATGTATTCTATGATGGTGAAATGAATAACAGGATAGACCTGAACGGCAAATTTCTTTGAGTTTTCTGCCTCACGTTTTGTTCTGTCCATGACATTCTCCATTTCAGCATAGCTGCGTAGAACTTTATCTTGCATTTTCTCAATTTCTTTGTGCTTCAACTTCAGTAATTCTTCCTTTTCTGCTACGAGCTTAACGAGTTCATCGAATGAAAGTTCAGGTTTTTCATCTGAATCAGAAAAAGCAGTTCGTTCAGTGCTTAGCCTCCTCTTTCTACCAAAAGTGGGTCACAGAATCTCTAAATTCCGAACTAAGAGATGCATCATTTTCCTGTTTTTGAGAAGAAAAAATACCAGAAAATTCATCAGCATCGGTTCTGTTTCCAACTTCTGAAGTATTCTCTGAATCGTTGTCATGATCCACTGATTGATTTGGCTGAGGAGATGCAGATGATGAGTACCCAAATCTTTGGAGTGTAGTATTTGTGAGAATTGATTGTCTCAACGACTGACTCCACTGAAAAGGAACATACTGGAATAGGGAAAATGCATAAGCAAGATACAATTGTTATATTTGCAAGCTATCAAGAATATATAAAGAAAGTCTAAAAGATGACAACTTCCATTCTATTGCCATCAACATAACCATTGAGATCAAGACCGACGCATATTATATCACTGTAGCTTTCAGCAGGACAAGTTGCAGCTGTAATTGTGGTTATTATTCAATAAGTTACTTCATCTAGAAGAACGGGAAAATACACCACATGTTTGTTGCAGTAAGTTTAAACTTTATGACAACAGATATCCAATACCCCTACATTCATAAATCGTGTTATCAATATTTTTTGCTTCGTTCGATTATAAAATAGTGAGTTGTTAGTGATGCAGAGACAACGACTGAATCTCAGACCAACAAATTCGGGCCTGCCTCGACCAAGGAACTAAGTAAGACAGTACAGACCATTGCAGTTCCAGTAGCAATTCTGCCACCACTCACTTCCTGAACTAATAAATTACAAGTACAAATATGTAACAATATTCTAGGAGAGAAGTAAGATTCAAGAATAACACATAAGAAACTGTAAAAAATTAATCTGCACATCGACCAGCTCTGTAAAGTCCAATTTGTCATAACCTGACTCGAGGGGATAGCTATATTAACTTGATAGATCTAAAACCATGTCACCCAAAATGCTTAGGTCAGGTTAACGGCCATAAACTCATCAAATACTTTATAAGAGAATTCAAGTCTTCTCCGCTTTTGATGTTGAACAAAACTTTGGGACTGCTACCATCTCACCCATGACATCCTCGTCAAGGTCTAAACATAACCCAGAATCAAATCACGGCATGGTATATGTGAGATCTGATCCAATTGTGACTTCACGAGGTGATGTACCTCCAGTCCTATTCACAGATTATCCTTTTCTACTTGGGTATTACCAAGTCTGCTTTGACAATACTTGTCACGATCTGACTCACTAGGTTGTCCCTCGCTTGATAGACCTAGAACCAAATGGCCCAAAATGTCTTTATCCACGTGGGAATATAGTTGGGGATGTTACACCATTAGCTACATATTCCAAAGGATCAACAATCTGAGATGCAGTGATTTAAAAAGCGCTAGGTGCCAAAAGACGCCAAGGTCCAAAAACGCCCGAGGCGCTAGGCGCTCGCCAAGGCACTCGCCCGAGCGAAGCGAGGCGCTAAAATATAAAAAAATATAATATAATTAATAAATATAATTATTTAAATAAAAATATACTATTAAATTAAGAAAATCTAAGATACAAAATCATAATGTCACATTAACAAAAAGTTTCAAAATTCAAAACAATAAAAATTAATGTTGAAAATAAAATTTTTAAATAAATAAAAATTAACAACATTAAAATCAAAATAATATATTATTAATCTATTAACAGTATTGAAAATTAATCATTTCAAAATTCAAATAAACTTAATATTAACAGTATACTGTATACTTAGCCTGCTGACGGAGAAACGAGGAAGCAGCAGCGAGCAGCGGCAGTGGCGAGCAACAGCAGCGACAGCGGGAAAGGGAGCGGGAGGCGCGAGCAGCAAGAGGGCTCGCGGGAGGCGAGAGGCGCGAGCAGCGGGAGGCACGAGCAGCGACAGCGGCGAGCAGCGGCAGCGGGAGCAGGAGCAACGAACAACGGGAGGCGCGAGCGGCGACAGAGGCAGCGTTTGCGAGCAGCGACAGCAGCGAGCAATGAGATCGGGATCGGGATCGGGAGCGGCAGTGGGTTAGGGTTGGGTAAGGGTTATATCGGTTTAGTTGGTTCGATTGAACCAACTAACAACCGAACCAGGATTGAACCAGACCTAAAATCCTGATTCGGTAGCCTGGGTTTACCTAGGCGCTCGCCCGAAGCGCCCAGCGCCTGGGCTCGGGAGAGCGCCTAGGCGGCGCCTGTTTGAAGCGCGCCGCCTGGGAGATCAGCGAGGCGCTCGGGCCTCGCCTCGCCTCGCCCGAGCGCCTAGGCGAGCGCCTTTTTCAATCACTGCTGAGATGCATAAGATTGTAGACTTTCCTTTGCTCATATTGTAGCACCAGTCATTTGTTTTAAAGAACATATATATGACCAATTCAACGTCTAAAAGAACAAAAGGCTTACTCTCTGTGTCAAATATCTTGACCTAAACAGCAGACACCAAGGACTCAATACATTTTAGCATCTACCACAATAAACATTATCATAAATGCTTAAAAGAGATATTATTCCTCTTAATTTGATCGTTGATGATTCTCCAAGCGGAGCTTAATGCAAATTTCCCAAATAGTTGCTGCCTTAAGGCTAAGTTTCCTTCATCGTGTGACAAATTAACCTGAGCAATCAAATAAAAATTAGTCATTAAGCCAACAAGATCAACAGACGATGATCCTTTCTTTCTCTTTAAAGAACACATTGCGGAGCCATTAATAAGTCATCAACCCAACAAAACTAGCAGTTAATAGGTAGCTCCATCATCGGACTTGGCTTTCTTGATGTGAAGAAAGGGCGTATCCAGTGCACAAGGCTTCTACCAATATGGGGTCTAGGGAGGGTCAATGTCCGCCGTCTTATCTTTAAGTATTCAAAGAGACTATCTCCCAAATCTCAAAGGAACAATCTGACTATTGTACCACACTCTTTGGCATTCTCGATGTCTTTGATGTCTAAGAAACATTTTCAATGGAAATTTCTTCCACCTAACATGATACTTTAATTAGATGTTTAGTGAAACCTCAAAGGTAACATGGTATTGGAAGCACGAATCAAACAAACCTCCAAGAATATCCAACACTTGTATAAAACCCTCGAACTAGACACAACCAACAAGTACCAACTTAGAAGATTACTAAAGCATCAATCACCAAACCATAAAGAAACTCAAAGAAAATTGTTAGGGTTCGAAATCTGAGCCATAAAGCAAGAAAAAGACTAATCTACGACACGATATGTAAAGATCCAAATAATTATCTGCATCGGAGCAGCAATCAGGAACAATAAACTACGAAGAATCAACGAAGCTCACCTTTATAACGGAACCTGCAGCGGATTCCCTCAGGGAATGGAAGCCACGAACCAGCGGCTCCCTGCGCGAAGAAGCCGAGACGAAGAGACGGGCGATGCCACCCCTCGAAGCCCGAGAGAGAACCCTAGAACCCATGGATTCGAGACGAAGGACAGCGACCGATCAATTCTAGAGTTCTGGAAGCGGCGCGTGTGGACTGGTCTAAGGAAGAGGGGACGACGCGAGGCGAGGCGAGGCGGGGAGTGCAGCTTGGAGAAGAAGAAACTAGAGACTGACTTCGTTAGGGCAACTTATATTGCTCTGCTATTTGACTATTATACCCCTATCCTTCGAACCCATCTCGTCTCACGAGGTCATAATGTGAAGGACTCGGAGGTGTCATCGTGAAATTTTGAGCGGGGGAGGAGGACAAATTTGTCTTACGGAGGAGGGGTTAGGGTTTTGCATCGGGCAGGCCGGCATCGACCGGAGCGCCAAACTCTAGAAACTGATCCGAGTGCCAAAATTGGGGGATATATATATATATATATAAAGTGATTTTAGTATTTGGTTTGAAAATTAAAGTTTATTATAATGGCCACATATGTGTTAAAAATGTATCATAATTTCATAAAAATAGAGATTGATTTTTACTTACTTGTAGGCTTTGATAAATCCTAAGTCACAATATTATCTTTTATGATATATGATAAAAAAAAGATTGATGACGATTCTATTGATTTGACTCATGTGTATAGGTTGGACGAAGTATCAATAAGATACTTTGGAAGTGGTCATATGTTGCCTTCTCAATAATTTACATAAAAATTAAGATTAATAGTAGGTTTTTTAGCTCAACAACTTCAACGATCAAGTTAGTTGGCCTTGAACAAAAATAATAAAAGATTCAATTATTACTATACTGTGAAGAACCTTTTGTATTGGATATAAGAGAAAAAAATATTTATTTGAATATTCTCGTCTAAGTGTGAAAAAGATGATAATTTATAATATATGTGAATAAGAGGCAAACTCTATTTATGTGATTAATATAATTATGATACATATGAATATGTGTCGGAGGATTATTGATTCGAATATTCGCCCCCATCAATTTAGATGGTTAAAGTCATGAAAATATTTTTTTTACTTACTAATTTTTTCAAATGGATAAGATAAAACAAATTATGATAAGACATG
The DNA here is from genome assembly GCA_001649415.1 of Musa itinerans. Taxonomy (NCBI): domain Eukaryota; kingdom Viridiplantae; phylum Streptophyta; class Magnoliopsida; order Zingiberales; family Musaceae; genus Musa; species Musa itinerans. The sequence goes on along the minus strand of LVTN01000055.1, from coordinate 36,401 downwards.
GATAAAATTATCTATTATTTATTTTTTAGAAGGATCAATTTTAGAATATTTTTAATATTAGTCTGAATGTTCTCAATCTCATTTGATATGTTTTTGAAGATACTGAATAATTTAGTGAGGAAAGAGATTGGCGAATTATCCTGAATTCAAATCTCACCATGAAAATAAAAAACTGATGAAGTGGGAATGGTTCCGATTTAAGACAATTTATTCTTAATTAATGTTTATTGTTTCCTGATATAGTAAAAAGATGACTACCATTCACCGTTTGTGGCTAATCGTTTGCCAGCTCGAGTCCGCTCCTCCGCCAGTCCCGCTTCTTCCTCCTCGCACCATCATATTTAAACCACGCCAAGCAAAAAGAAATCCAACGTGAAGGACGCGAAGCATTTCTCCCACTCGAACCTTCTGTTCCCGGTGCGCGACTTCGACCGCGGCCACCGGATGGGGAACCATGCCCGCGCCGCGCCGTTTAGGTCCGAGGTCATGCCTGCGGCGCGCCGGCCGCCGCCGGGGCCTCGGGCGGGGACCGGTGCGGCCAAATCCTCCTCCTCGTTGTCGTCGGTGGTGCCGTTGTGGTCGAGACACCCGGAAGCGAAGCGGCGGCGGAGGGTGGCGGGGTACAAGGCGTACGCCGTGGAGAGCAAGGTGAGGATCTCCCTCCGCAGGGGACTCTACTGGTTCAAGGACCTCGTCCACGGCCGGTGAGGACACCCCAGTGCTCTGTGATGGAAGCGCCCCTCCGAGTGCTGGTTGGTGAGAGAGACCTCCACGCGACTTGCGTGGCTTAGATGGAGAAGAAGGTGGTCTAATTATAATCTATTTCTCTTTCTTTTCGTTAGTTTTACTACGACAATGGATTTGACTGTTCATCTTCAAGTTAATATTCCATGTTTTGTGTTGATTTGACTGTCCACACACTTACCAAAGGTTATGATTATATATATATATATATATATATATATCGAATCATAACCTTTGATAAGTGTGTGGACAAATCTGAACCTTCCATTAACAAGGCTAGATTAAATTGGATATATGCTAATAAATAGACACCTGTTATTAGAATCCATGTTAATAGGCACAATTATCTTGGAAACTAGTCAAGGTGATGGAATAATTAATCATTCATATATTTTATTAAATAATTCAAAGACAAAATTTCAAAAATGAATTAAAGAATATAAATTAGTTAAAATATAAGAGAAAGACAATGGCTAATGCTGTAACAATAAATTCCGAGGAGAGCACAAAATACTGAATTAAAATATCATAATCTTTGATAAAATTACATGCTATATTTATACAAGCAAAGAAAAACCTGTCCCCATTACCAAAGATATATAATATGACACACAATGAGATATCACATTTCCTTTTTTTGTAGTAGGGAAGACTTACATGACAACCTACACACTGTACCAAAGATATAATATGACACACAATGAGATATCACATTTCGTTTTTTTGTAGTAGGGAAGACTTACACACACTGTACTGATTGGCGAAGGCCACAAAATAGTTTGGACCTGTTAAGGAAACACCTCACTTGAACCCTAGAAGAAGCTCATGCTATTTACAGGAGGCCAAAAAAAGTTGGTATCCTGCACTTGCATCACCTGTGACGAAGTATCAGGTGACTCATCCTAATTGAGCGAGCCCCTTCGCTTACCCGTACTTCATAAGCTGACAGCATGCACTCGTTCGAAACCCAGAAGGCCAAAGTGTGTCATCACACATGGCGTCTTCCATAAAACCCTTGTTTTTTATTCGACCACCTCGACCGACACCTGACTCTCGACTGACACGATCCGAACCAGCAACACAACTCTCCCCACTGACTTTGAACCGGAACGATTTCCAGTTTCCGGGGAAACAGACCCTGCATTCTAGGCACAAGAAAGTTAGCGTAATAATTTATTATCATCGTTCGAGTAATAGTACAGATTATCACCGAAAAGCATGGCATCGTGTTCCTACCAAAGTTCAGCTGAAGTTGAATCCACCGGATGGAGCTGTGTTCTGGCCATTGTTCCCAAAATGGAATCCAGTCGGAGCAGCATCACCCGTAGGCATTGCATCATCTTCCTCGTCCAACCAAAATGTTTCGAGGATCTTCACAGCTTTCTCGTAGATCTCAGTATTATCATGGCTCTGGAGGTTCTCAATCTTCTCCAAGCCCTCGGCTTCTTCAATAGTCTGAGCATACAAATTCACACCTCCAGTGGTACCTTGGTTCTTCTCAGCTTCACCGACCTTCAAGATATTTTCAAGCCCTTCCAAGCAAACAGTTACGATCCTTGGGTCTGGGCAGACAAGGAGATCACACAATGGCTTGATGCAGCCTTGGCTAACTAAAAACCTGAACAAACACACTGAGACCAATTAACCTAAGATATAAAAAGTGGGAGGCCTTCCCAAAAAAACAAAAAAATCAAATGCAACATTCAAACAGAAAAGCTATCAATCTACATACTTAATCTGATCATGACTACCACCAGAAGTAGCATTCGAGATGGCCCATGCTGCCTCTTTCTTGATATCAAATTCTGCCGTTTGCAGCAGATGCACTAGTGGACCAATAATACCAGCAGCTATTACAGCCTGCAATGAATTGAATTACAAGAGTTGGTTAGGGACAAATATCGAATCTAAATCTCTTGATGTAGGATATTTTCATAGGATTTAATTGGTGCCATGTTTTGTACATTAGTCCCTCAAATCTCTTGATTTTGCACAAAGTCCCTCGTATCTCTCTTATTTTCATAGGATTTGGTTGATGAACTAACAATATTCAAGGTTAAGTTTGACAAACTATGTGTAATATATTTCACTAACAATATTGGTGCATATCATACGATTATTCAACTCCTAAAAGAATTCTCTTGAACATCTTGCCATGTAAAACAATCATATATTGCCCTTAATGCCCTTATCACCTTGAACAAACTTTCATCCCACATGGTCCCCTTTGCCTGATCATAATAAATGAGTTGGACATACTCATTTGGTTCACTCTGACGCAGACAGCGTTGGATGTTCTCATTTATTAAGTAAAGTTTAGTTTCTTTCTTTGCAAAAAAATAATCAAACAAATTTGAGTTAGAACCAGGAGTAAAATGGTTTTGTTCTTGTAGGTTGATCATCTTAAATTGCCAGTAGTTAAAGAAAACTGGTAGAGGAACTATGTACACAATAGAAAAAAAAAATTACATAAACAAGAAGATTTAGACAACTTGCTTGTAAACAATCATTTGAGCATCTAATATGCAAAAATTCTTAATGTACTTTTTTTTTATATATTTCTATCAAACACACCTGTATCTGCTCCTTGTTTCCAGCTGTGATGTTCGATATGGTCCAACAAGCTTCCTTCTTGATACTTTTCTTGTGATTGTGAGTCAAGAGGTTCAGAAGACAAGGAAGGGCTTGGTGATTGATAACATACTGTAGAAAACGACATTTTAATGAGAAAAAAAAAGAGCATGGAAAGAAAATATATGAACTAGCTTCAAAATACAAGTCGCATGAATACATAATAATCTAGCCAAATATCGCATTCAGGGATCAGTGCACCAGAGCATTGAGGAAAAGAAAATGGGGGAACTCGATGAAACAAACCGATTGAAAACGCACAAACATAAGTAACCAAGAAATGAATACATAATAATCTAGCCAAATATCGCATTCAGGGATCAGTGCACCAGAGCATTGAGGAAAAGAAAATGGGGGAACTCGATGAAACAAACCGATTGAAAAGGCACAAACATAAGTAACCAAGAATCGTGTAATAATTGTTTATTGCTGTAAATTTTCCAATCGATAGGCTTGTGGTTTGCAAGATCGAGATCTTATAATTATGAACTCATTTGGCACATGAGAACAGGGATGCAGATACAGATAGGAAAAAATAAATTTCATTTAAAAAATAAAAAACTTGAGAAAATAAAAGGAAATATTTGAATATATGTCAAAAATATCAAATTTCTAAAATACTTAATCAAGAATCTTAAGATTCTAAAACGTAATACATTACTTTACAGAAAACCACAACACATGAACCTATCAAATTTAAACAAGAGTCTTCTAGAAAAGGGATAAACATAAGGTCCTCGGCTTCCCAGTCTTCCTCCCCATTCTCTCTTTATGGGTACACACACATACACCTAATAGCCCTAGTGAATGGTAAGCAAGAGCAATAGCAGCTGGCTAAGTTAGCATGTCTTGACATTGTTGAGCACACCTTTCTACTCTTCTCACCCACCTTTTTTTCCACTTCTCAGCCACCTCCCCTTCTCCTGCTCATTGTATTATTTCCATCCACCTCTTTCATTTTTCATCCTCACCCTCCTGACTCCTTGTCTACTAACTCTCCTCATTCTCAGGTGACAGTATGCTGTCAACATGGTACATATCAAACATGTAATTGCAGAAAATGACATCTTTAATCATTGACATATAATCAAGATTGTGACAGCGCATAGAAACCTCCTCTCCACCTGTCATTTTATAATGTGACATTATCTTAAAAAATGTGAACACAATAGTTATGAATACCACCTAATTTCTGCATGCAACACTGAGCCCAGCACAAGCATATCATAGAGTAGACAGAAATATATTCATTCCATAGATTTTTAATCATTTAATTAATGAAACACATAAATTTGACAACCAACTAGTTTTCACACAACATTTATTCCAGCCTAAAAAAATTATAGAGTAGATAAACATATTTAAATTGCAAAGCCATGTCCATGTTTCATCCGAGTTTCTAAGTTGCAAACAGATACACCAATTATCAAGTTAGCAATAGTATAATGAATCATAGCAAACCAGGAAGAGAATGACAAAAACACATATGATACTTGAGCATACCTGTGTCTGCATATCATCACCTGTCACTATATTACCAACAGTACGAAGGGCCGGAATAAGCACAGAAGGTGAAGGATGGCTGGCATAGAAGCATTCAAAATATAAACATTTTGAAACAGATGAAAAAATAGCAATTAAAAGGTAATGTCACTATAGTCATACAGTAGAAGTTCAACAAGTCGAGGGCAGACGCCAGACTCGAGTACAGCTTGAATTTTGTCGTTGGTACCATCAGACAAATAAGATAGCGCCCAGCATGCATCCGTGAGCACTTCCTCATCATTTGAATTAATTAGCCGCTCAAGGGCTGGAAGCGCAGGCTTAACCTGCATGTCAAAATTTCATAACAGCACTTAATACAAACATGAAATGCATCTGGGCAGCACAAACGAGGACTCTTGCAGCACGCAGACAAACCTGCTCAAAGACTGGCTGTGGCTTTCCTCTGCAAAAATTCGATAGAGTCCATGTGGCATTCCTTAACATGGAGAGTTTAGCATGCTCATTCAGCTGTTGCAGAAGTGGAAATAATGCTCCATTGGAAAGCACAAGATCTCGGCATCTTGGGGAATCACCAGCCACATTTCCCAAAGCCCACACCGCCTGCACAACATATAATGTATCATCTAAATCATTTCCAAAGTAGAAATTTATGAATAACACAAAAATAACACCTAACATGCAACAAATTGTACCTGTTCACGGACATCATCACTAGGGGAACTGAGAAGTTTAACGAAAATGGGAACCGCTCCATGATCTATGACAACCTTAGTGTTCTCTGAAGTGCCAGAGGCAATATTGGTGAGAGCCCATGCGGCTTCAAACTGTCACATGCCAAAGCAAGCAACCAAAACAGCAGAAATAAGCCATAGGCAGCAAGAAAAAGCACAATCGAGTCGAATTTACTTTGGGAGAAAGAATTCCGACCTGAAGTTGAGGATAATCTTCCCTCGTGAGGAACTCCACGAATCGAGGAACAACGCCTGACTGTATCACCTCCTCAATTGGAGGGCTTCGTTCTGACAAAACATGACAAAAAGGCAAACAGCATAAACAGACTCGTTAAACAATTCAGAATCGCTAATATTATATGAAGAAAGAATCAGAAAGAAGCTGTAAGAGCAAAACGTTGCAGACTCATTGATCGAACACATACCTATGGAGAGTAATTTACGGAACTGCGTGGTCGCTTCTAACTGGAGAATACTATCATCAGAATAAACACCCGCCACCATCGCGGGAAGGCTTTCCAACTGCAATAACAAATCAACCAGCTAAGTCGGTATATCACGAGGCCCGAATCCAAAACCCTAACCCCATCACCAGGAATCCTATCGATCAACCCGATCTACCAATAAAATCATAGAAATCAAAAAGATCAGTCGAAGGAAGATCACCTTCTTCTCTACCACGGAGGCGTGGATTGCCGTCTGGGGGAGGGGCTGTGCCGGCATCCCTTCCCGTCGCTTCTTCTGGAGGCTCTCCTCCCGCCGATTCTTCCGGATCTCGACCATGTTGTCCTCCCTCCGCCTCCGGCCCTCCTCCGCGTCCACGGCCACTTTGTACTTATTCCGGCGGACCTCCGCCCTCTCGCTAGGCCGCAGCGACATCCTCCTCCACCGACAAGAAGCAAGAGATCGAGAAATGGGCTATACGACGAAGAAGGAGGCACTCAACTGCAATGGAAGAGAGAAGGGAGAAGGGATTCCCTTTATAGGTCGAAATCGGAGCAGAGACAGAGGCGATCGGGGACGATGAAACCCTAGAATAGAGATAAAATTTGGAAATAGCACCACGTTAAACCCGACACCCAATTATTACCTCCGCACGTACTCCGCGGTCTCCACCAATTACTCCCCAATCAGAGCCGTGGGTGAAATTGATGAGTGTCGCTGCGAGACAAACGTGGAGAGAGGACGAGGTGGAGCAGCGGATCACGAGGAGAAGGTTAAATAAAGGTGCATCGCTTACGTGGCCATCGACGATTCCATAAAGTTGATGTCGTTCGTTACAGGAGTAAATGAAACGTTGCCACGTGTACCTTAATACTGGGCAAAAAGAGTTGCGAGGTGCAGCAGACAGGTAGAATGACGTGTGCTAGGTTACCGGGGATGGATGTCGACCGTTGGATGAGGAGGTTGGACGATCGAGGGGAATATCTTGAGAGTACCGTTGCGGTCACCGGCGGGTGAATTCAAACGTCGGAAATAAAATACTAACGTTTTCGGCGGAGAAAGGATGCCGAAGCCACTGCTATACATACGGGTGACGGGTGGCAATTTATGGACCGTTGGATGAGGACCCGTTCGATGGATGTGCACGTAAATTGATTTGATAAAAACCGGACCGAAAGCGCGTGGGTACAAGTTAAGCCTGCATGGATTCGGGTCGAGTGAACCGCATGGGCCCGGTCTATCGTGAGTTACTATAGGTCATTTAAGCAAGCAAAAAAAAATATATTACTATTTTATAGACAAGTCACATTCCATAAATCTATATATAATGTTGAGTGATAAGGGAATTTAATACGTGGACGATCAAATATCACATCATTGTTATATAATATACCAGTTCGAAAGTAGCCCAACATGGAGCGAATCTCCCACCAAATTAGTATAGCACATAGTTATATTACTCATCATATATCGGAGCAATCTTGTGAATGCTGAATTCAAGTTGATTCTGAATCCTTGATCCTTGACACATGAGATGATCAATATATGTCGATGATATTTAGAAGTAAATTTTAAAATATTTTAATAAGAAATGATGAAATTTTCTTAGCCATGTTGGGTGTTCAAGAAAAGATACAGACCGAAAAAGATAAATGATATTGTCATCGGTGCATATGAATATAAACGATGAGGGGGATAATACATACTGTGAACATATCAGTACATGACTTGTGCATTGCAGGGGCGGAGAAGGTGAGAGGCACCGCCGGAATTGGGATCATAACCAGCTACAACTCATATCGACAGATATCATGAGGTCCAAAAACACATCCAACTTCAATCAAAATCAAATAACAAGAAGGTCAATGTTTAGAGATGGTAACTTGTGTGATTGCTTCCCAAATGGTAAAAGACACAAGAGATCTACCAGCTTATCAAACTTAGACCCTAAATCCCCTGCTGTTTCTTCGTCCTCTGGCCCTCTCGTACTTCCGCCCCTTGGACCGGACATAAGGCTTTGTGTGGCTGTGCGGCACGCCGGGAGCTTTACCAAAGTGTTTCACAGCTTCCCTGGCATTCTTCGGGCCTCTCAAGAGAACCTGAAGAAAACAGAATATGCCCGATCAGAAAATAAAAGAACGCAACTTCTTGAATCAACATTTGCTGATACTACAGACAGTTCTTTTGCTAGAATTTTCATTCATGAACATGCAATTCACAACAACAGGGCTATATGTAACATCAAGATTAATTAGGACACAGTATAAGCTAGAAAAGTCGATAGGAGCAAGAAGAGCTTAAAGCAATTATAATAAAGAGTCCCCTGTATATAACCACAATCCATTGTAACAAACCAATGGAAAGAGGCAGCTCCAATAGCAGTAAACAAGAAGCCATTAGGTTACAACCATTTGAGGCTGCCTAATGGATCTTTTTGTTGAATGCTAATCCAAGCATAAAATAATCTCCAATAATTAAAATAAAATGATAGTTCTAACATACACATTATTTGACTGTTGGAAAACATGAAAAAGGTAACATAAAAGATCAATGCTCTACCGAATGTTGCTAACTGTGTCTAGATTTTTAATTAATCAAATTAATTTTTAACAAATAAAAGTCATACTAACATATCAGAGTCGGACGTAATAGAATGAATCACTCGGATGAAGAATACACATCACATTCTCATCTTGCAACTTCATCATGATGATGCAGATGTTTCTTCTTTTGCAAACTAATAGGCTGAATACTAGCCACATGGATAGCAGAGTAACAAAAAACTAATAACAAGTGCTAGTCGTCCCCAGAAATATATATTGTCCACTCAAAAGTGTTACATGGTGCCATCATCAACAAACAGAAACAAATTAATGTAAGGTATGAAACTTAAGTAATATAATATTCTCAAAATGAACAAAGGAGTCTGGGCTTAAGTACAAAAGCCTATTTAGATGGCTTGAACAGAAACAGAATGTTACAAATTAATATGGCAATTGTGATGAGGCAAATTTGATAGGACAACTTTTAACAGATAAAGATAATGGGATGAGTAACAATAACATCACCTTGATATACCCACCCCCCCCCAAAAACACATATGCACAAAAGTAAAGCAAGAAAGGAAGACAGGAAAGAAAGAAAGAAAGAAAAAAAGGTAACAAAGGGTTCCCTCAGAACATTCAACAAATTGTCGTCAAAGTAATTCAGCATTAGCATGGTCAAAATGGACATCATCGGGAACCACAAAAATATACACCAAGGAATATATCAAAATTAAGCAACTGTTTTATTAACTCTTTAAGTAATTAAGACATCAAGGCACCGAATAGTATGTTCCTCATATGCTGATTGAATAAATAACAAATTTTAGAAAATATCAAAATCTAATCAAACACAAGATCGTGGGCCCTAATGAGCTCAGATTACAACTTTGGTAAAAGTACATAAAATTAGGAGTTTGAACACATAGTAGGCAACATAAGAAACTTTTGTTCATATTGAACAAAATGAGAATCTAATAGGACAAAACATTCCACTATATGTTTGCAGACTGGTCGAGCCTCATCAACCATGGTCCAAATCACACAAAAAACAATCAAGTGAGGCTTCGTAGGAATTGGTCAAACCTCAACAAAGAGTAGCTAGGACTGGTGAAATGATATTAGAATATTCAAATAACCCAACCAGTCTAATATCGTTTCAGAAAGGGCCAATATGAAGAACATATTAACCCTTCCTGATCTAACTGCAATCACGAATCCGTCAACTGATGTTGAAACAATTTCAAATATACAGGTCTTCTGTAATGAAAATGAATTATCGACTATTTCTAAACATATCTTACTGCCAAAGAATTACAAACAAGAATAAGATATTCTCAAGAATCAAAGATGAAAAACAAGTCATTAGTGCAAAATATTGACATGAAATTTTAGCCTTTTTGATGACAAACCAAACAAGTCCTTTCAAATCAAATCACTTCAATACACACCACCATTTCCTATAACTCCTTGACAGAATAGTCGGTGTTTTCAATTTTGCATCAGATAGTAGATATAGCTCTACAGCATTCCAGGCACGAAAAATTCAAAAAAAATTATCCCACTAATCGTGCCTGCTAAGCAATAACTATAGATTGCATGGCCAAAAACAGACGAATAAGTTGACATTCTACACTATCATTCCCACACTGATTGAATTAGACAAAAGAGATGGTCAGTCAACAAATGCTAGAGAACAAATACACAAAGATGAGTTCAGATTGCATATAGGAAACAGGTCGAGACATACGGTGTTCTGCCCCAGCGGAGCTCGTAGGGCAAGTTGGTCGAAAGTCAAGCATTCTCCCCCGGCCTTCAGGATCCTCGCCCTAGCCGTCTCCGTGAACCTTAGAGCCGTCACCTTCATAGCGGGCACCTCGTACACTCTCTTATCATCCGTAACCGTCCCAACAATGACGGCTATTTTGTCATCCTAATCGAAACCAAACAGATCACGCAGCTCGAATACAGAAGACATCAACTACGAGAAGAGGACTTAGCATCGAAACGAATGAGAAAGAGGGCAAAAGGTTCGGACCTTTCCTTGCATGAATGTAATTAGCCTCTTAAGCGAGATGGGAGGCCGGTTGATCTTGCTCATGAAAAGCCGCTTCAATATCACCGCGTTGAATTTGCTTCCGGTCCTCCGCACCAGAAACCTGTAGAGCTGATAAAACCAACGAGACAAAGAAGAAATGAAGCTCCCCGGTCACAACAGAAAGTGAAGCCAACAACAATGGGAACCGAGCAGACCTTAACGAGAAGCTTGAGGTAGACATCGTCGGATCTGGGAGCGGTGCGCCTGGCCTTCTTGCTCCGACCACCGGCAACGAGATCGATACCCTGCGACGAACAACATTGACGATATCAGAACCAGGACAAATCCACGAATAAAGGAGAAGGAGAATAGGGTTCCACGAGAAGAGAGGGGAGAAAGGATCAAGCTCGAGGCTTACCATGGTCGACTCGGGCGAAGAGCTCTAGAAGTGTTCCCGGCGCGGCGGCTGAGTAACAGCATTATAAATTAACCAACCGAGCGACTAGGGTTTTCGGACACCATATAAACGGACGTCCAAAACTCACCTGGCCGATCTCACGACAAGCGGGTCCCACAATTAATCCATAGAACCGTTGAATCATATTTCGGGTAGTTTCCCGGGTACGAGTCTGAAATGTGGACAAATATCTCGGACTGCGAGCTCATCAGGAGAAAGAGAACGAACTCTCTACCGTCCGATGAGTGATCCTCAGATGACGGACTTATGGGCCGTCCAGTGGTCCATATGAGGCCCAATATGAAACAGTAATCGGCCACTCTGTCCTCGTCTTGTTGATTTTACTAAATATTTTCTCATATGATGCACATAATAATAATATTATTATTATTACTTTAATATTTTAATTATTTCCTTAAAACGGTTTTACATGAACTCAAACTTGAGACAGTAACCATCATACATGTTAATACACACATGTCACTCTACTTATTACTATTACTCCTTTTATATTTTGTTCTTACAAATATTAATATAACATATACATACTGATCTATATATGGACACTTTAACAACTCATTCAACCAATAATAATTTAAAATATTTCTAATGTCAATTAAAACTATTACTAACAGTCAGCTGATAAGGTACTAACATAAGTTTCTCTATTTGTTTTATGAATTATATATATATATATATGGGGAAAAACTAAATTTTAAAAGATATGTATGAGAAATAGATTATAATTTTGGAGGTGAGGTGACCAGATTGGTAAAGAGTGGAGTGAGTATGTCTTCTCTCGCTTGGTTGGACCAGCAAATGCAGCATGCAATTATAGATGAGTGCCATGATGACGGGCGCTGCCCCCTCCCATGTATTGTTCAATGCATCTTCTTCCCTGCACAGTTGGCATTTGGTGGTATGCGTTATTGGTCACGTAGGGACCAAGATTCATGTGTCCATATCACCATCACCACCATCAATGGGAGAGGTTGGGTGGTACCACTGCCGCAGGGGACACGTGGAGACCAGTCTGGGACGAGTCCGGAACGAGGATGGCACGTAATTATCAGTGAAGTTATCACATCTGTTTTATTCGTTGAGATCGAATTAAGATACTTCTCGATCAGATTCGATCTGACTAAGGGTAAATAAGAATATCCATGTTAAATGTTGTTGAGATACATGTCAATCGGAAGAGATATAAGTAAAAATAAATAAATATACAGAGTCAACACAAGCATATAAAAATGTTTCATTTTTAATATAAAATTGCTATATAATTTATGTAGCATTGACGGTAATTGTTAAGCAATATATAATTTGTCAGCTTTTGGAGGGGAAAAAAAAAGAGAAGAGAATGAGTTGAACAGAGAATTAAATACGTGACTAGATGTGACATCCGTAGGTCATGCATGGCTACTGTGAAATCTAAAATGAGCACGCATTCCAAAGCCAGGGGAAGCGAATCATATGGGCACAAAGTGAGTGCACGAGTAAGCCATTTTCCACGCTGCAATGGTAGAATATATAGGGTAGACAACGATGGTTGCTCGCCGAGGAGGCGACAGGAGGTATACGAGACGATGAGAATTTATAATGGATGGAAGGCAACCAACCTATCCAATGCCACGACTTATGTCGTAAATTGGACAAAAAAGATAATAGCATGAAAAAATCATATAATTTGAGTCTGCTCATTATATATAACTAGTCTATAATTGAATAATATAATAATTTAATCTATAAATGATGAAACTAAAGCGATATCCATTATGTTACGGATTTACCACACAAAAAGAGTGAGGAGGCACCCGTCCCCCATCAACCAATCAAATCAAAACATGTATCACCGTCAACAGCAGTCTGCAATAAATATATCGGTAAAAGACAAACCAGCGACCGGCCCGAGGTCGAAAAGATCCACCCCCTTGTTCCCCCAATCCCCATCAGGGCAAGCATTAGCCTTTCGGTGCTCCCGCGGAGCAGCAGACACGACCCTTCTTCCTCTTTAAGGGGCTCTACTACACTCGTCGCCTCCTCAGGGGAAGATAGGAGAAGAGTGGGTAGTGTGTGGAGTAGAATCAGCACATGGCGGGGCTAAGCGTCCTCCTAGAAACCCAAACGAGCTTCCCCAAACGAGCCCAAATCCTAAGCAAAACCTCCTTCCTCAAGAACGCCTCTCTCACATCCTCCTCCGCCGGCGCTGCTGCTTCTACCCATGAGAGCACTTTTCTGGAACAGTGCTATCTTTGCAGGATAAAACTCCTGCTAGGCGAAGATATCTATATGTACAGGTCGGAAACAAAAGGGTTTCTTTCTTATACCGTTCGTTTGGGGTGTTCGTGGATCAAAACACCGGTCTTCTCTTTTTCTCTCTCTAAAGGGTTTTTATTTAGCTGGGTGTATTGTTGCAGAGGGGACCGAGCCTTCTGCAGCGAGGAGTGTCGGCGTCGGCAGATAGTTATGGACGAGGAAGGCGGGATGAGGGACTGCTGCTCCCTTGCTGCCGCTGCTCCAGCGGAGAGCCGCCGGGTAAGGGCGGCCGTCAGGGGCCGGGCGCTTGCCGGCAGTTTTGCTTACTAGAACAGGTGATGGCTGGGTGAGGACGGGACGGACAGCTACCTTTTTTTTGGGACGGAAACGCCCTCCGTTTCCATCTTTTTCAGGGTGTGGCTTTTATGAGTGTTATGAAGGACAAGGTTATTTTGGTATTTTTGTCCGTATGTATCGTTTTGTTTCAATTATTAGCTACTTAAGAAATAATTACGAACCAAATCACCAGTATTGAACCATTACTTATCCCAATTATTTCTATCATATCATTCCAAATGTGTCATCTATCCCTATAGCGAGATCATGGAATAGAGCATTAGCGTCTTAGTGTCAAGCCTCTGTAGCTTTCAGGAGGCTCCCACCCCAACCACAGGGGCCTGTATCAGTAATGGACCATTATTCCGTGACCCCTTTCAATGTTTGGTATTGAAAGGAAGGGGTAGAATTGAGTTTGCCTAAAGTACCTATCAATCAAGGACGCAACGCTTAATGTAGGCCTTGTATGGTTGCACTAAATGTTGTATCAGTGAAAGAGCAAGGATTCAAGATAAAACTCCACGAGAAACTAAAGCACATTAACAACAAACAAGTTCTTAGATCTATTCGTTCTTTTCCTAATAATAATTTAAGCTTCCGAAACTATTGATCATCCCAAGCAAAGCATTATGATAGTGTGAGAACAAATCCTGAGTTTAAATCTTGCATCTGTTTTTTTTTACATCAGTGAAATAAAATTATTTATGTGATATGTATCGGACTTGCATCGTATATTCAAGTTATATTCAAGTTATAAAATAAGAGAGAGGTTGAAGAAGTACCTGATGTAGATCGGAGGAGCATCCACCATTTCTTTCTTTCCTATCATACATAAAAACACAATCTTATGAAAAGAGATTAAAAAAAAACATTACTGATATGATAATCTTATAATTCACACATTCATGTAATGCTGGGCAAGTATCAGCATCCACATTGTCATAGTTTTCTCTCTCTTTTTGTGTGTTATAGTTTTCTCTCTCTTTTTGTGTGTTTTAACCCACATTGTCATGTTTGGCCAAGAACAGACTCTGTGCAATAATTATTCTTAAGCTCCACTGATCTTAAAACACTAGTGAAGGCACAATAATTTTTCTTGCTACTGACTCTACAAATTGATACGCCTTCCCAGTTCTGACAGTATAATTAATGCCATGGGCTAAAATAAAATGACACCAAAAATTAACAGCTGATGCCAGAGACTAAGAATATGCATTCAGTGTCAGGAAAGATCACCAAAAAATGCAAGCATCTGAAAGGAGTCTCTTGCAACTATAGACACAAAAAGCAGAGACCAACATCAGTGAAGAAGATGATAATAATGGAAGAACAATTATACTGGGTTGTTATACCTGGAAAAAAGCATTGTGCACCATTTCTAGCATGATTTGCAAGTTTGGCTTTCCTGACCATGCAAAAAAAGGCTGTTGAATCAGTAATAAATTAACGACTGCAAGACTGAGAAGCAGAAGTTAGCAATGCAAGCTCCAGTGGATCCACACCCATTAGATCTCCCCCTTTTGAGCTGAGTTGAGCTTCCACGATCCACTGAAGACTCGTCAAATTCTGCCAATTTCCTGTCGGAATTCACAATAACTTATTAGAATCTTCAGCAATAATTCACTATAAGCCCTATAGAGATATGCTAGCATTGATCATATTTCTTCCAAACTAAAATGACATATCAAATTCTGCCAATTTCCAGTTGGAATTCACAATAACCTATAGAATCTTCAGCAACAAAAGAAAGACACTAGAACCCCTATAGAGATATGCTAGCATTGATCATGTTTCTTCCAAACTTAAATGAAGGATATAATGTCTGTAAAACACTAATGAAAATACTATGGGGGAAATGTAGGGTTTATGTTCTTAGGGTTTTGTTTATGATGCATCGGAGATGCCTGTAGTACACATATACTCATAGGATTTCAAATCTAAAATGAATTGTATCTCTATTGAGATATCCAAGTTGATTAGTATAATGTTGTACGAGTCATACGTCTTAGGCTCGAGTCTACATGTGAGCATCATGTACTCCTTAATTTCATTCATGTTGATTGTGGTATCTTTCAGAGACAAACCTGAAACCCCTCAAATCCATAAACTCGATTCATTTTTGTGTCTTCATGATTTCCACACTGAAGATTTTATCAGTTGAATTTGTATGCTTCTACCCACATAATTCCAGAGAAACAAATGAACCCAGTGAGAAGGGAAGTCACCTTTTCTAATAGCTTCAGAAGGTGAGATATTGTCTGTGTACGTCACCTGTGGTTGATCTCAAGAGTCCTGAGTAATGGACTGATATCAAACCATCATACATTTCTATAGCTTAATTTGAGAATAATTGCTTGCATAAAAGACTAATTTCCAACCAAAAACCAGAGGAACAATTTAGGATCTGAACATTCTTAATCATCGAATGCAGCAGTATGAGATGCAGATTAGAGGATATGCAGCATAAGCATAAACAAAGCAATAAGTGATCATTGCGAAGTAAGATTTGTTGGTCATGTCAATCACCCAATTCCGACAAGAAATGAGAGGACATTTGCCGATGTTATGGGAAAGAGTCTCACCTCGGAGACGAAGCCTTTCCGAAGAACAACCCCCAAGAAAGCATTCGATTGGATCTCGAGACCCACCCGATGCCGTCATGCATCCGAACAGGATCGGAACTTGAAAGCGGTCATCGGGACGCCGTGAATCTAAAGCGACGATCTATCGAATGCGATCAAAGTGAAGAGAGAAAGTGCAACTAAAGAAACGGGAACCGGAGAACCGACCACGGATCGAAGAGATTGGGCTGGGAGAGCATGACATACTTGGCCTCGACTCCCGCCTGCCTTCCAACGGGCGCTGGTTCACGTCGGTGAGCACCGCTCCTTCCCGATCGAGCTCTTGGTGATCATATGTCTTTCGATCTATCGATCGATGAATCGAGGAGGAGACCTCTTGTTTCATGAGCCCGTCGATGCTCGATAGCCGTTCATTTCGAAAGACCGGTGCGTCTCGACGGTGCGATTAAGCGCGATTTCTAACAATAAGAAATCCACTCGCTTATCCTACGCGTGAGTATTACACGCAATTACTCGGCGAAAACCTTTCTCATCGAATGCTTTGTGATCTGCCACCTAAGCGCGTACGCCGTACAGCGTCGCAACGTATCTTCTTGCCTCTAGTTTAATCTCATTGACCTGAGTCGTTTAATTGGTTAAGGCGATTTATTTATATGCATTTTTTGTGATTACATATAGTTTACATATATATATATATATATTTTTTTTTTTTGAAACATAAAAAATATAAGATTTGATGCAATTCCTAACTAATGATTTAATCTATGTTGTACTAAAATATATTGGAAAGCTCCACATAGAACACAACCAAAAGTTTCATGCAGTTGAATTACCTCCATTTATATTTTTATCTAAAATATTTTTTTGATAAGCATAATTAGTATAATATATGTTAAGATTAGGAGAATCAATGTTTTATAAGTAGTAGAGTGGTTTTCTATTCTCATACGTATTTTTGGAGTCAACTAAATGAATAATTAATCTTGAATCATCATGTTTGAATCATTAACTCTCGTACCAAAAAATATTAATAAATATATTTAGTCTTATAATAAATATAAGATAGACGGGTGTGCTTTGAACATTAACTCGAGTCCATTGGAAGAAGGTTGATGATGACTTGGAATTAAGGCCAATAAGCAATAGAATTATTTTCTTAAATGACATATATTAGGATCGACTATGAATGAACAAAAAAAAGTATAAATTTATTGAAAGTAAATAATTCCTCTCGAGTTATTATGCACATACCAGACATCGACTATTACATGAAATCTATCTCAAGATTCATTTAAAGCATGTATAATCTCGAGGAGTAAGTAGGGTTCATCTTAAATGTTTTTTATAACTCTTATATTTAGAGTCATCGGTAAATATGTTTACCCATAAGAGTAAATGAGATAAAATATTTTTAATATAAATGTTGCAATCTTTTTATATAAAAAAATTTAAAAATAATTTTATTTTTCTTAAACTGAATTGAGATATAGATTTTCTTAACGTTACAAGATAGTCTCTATTTCAAACTCAAAATCAAAACTGATTTAAATATTGAAAGAGACTTTTCGAATATATCCTATGCAATCTTTTATATAAAAAATTTAAAAATAAATAGGATCATTTTCTTCCCTCAAAATGAATTAAAGACACGACACCATTTCTTTAGCAAAACACAATGTATGAGAAAAATGTATTTTATGCCCTTAAGTATTCAAACTCATAATCATGGATTTGACCACCAAAATCCGATTCAATTTTAATAACTATAATTTTTTTTGTAATTTATGTTCACCCATAGTTTAAGATCA
>LVTN01000055.1:0-18134 GCA_001649415.1 Musa itinerans | reverse complement strand
AATATATAAAACTAATATATATATATATATATAGTTTATATTGACCACTTCCATTTGTGATAATATTATTCAATATGAGTCAAAAATAAAATCAGAAAAATATATAAAACTATTTCTATAGTGTTAATGCTACCTATAATGATGAAATTATATAGTGTTAATGCTAATTAAACTTAACAATCAAGTGAGAAAGAGGTGTACATTACATTTGATGGTTGTTACACTTACTTCCAAGAGACAAATACATGTCAATTGCATTCACTTCCACGGAAATCCCCATGCAATTTCGCCAATATATAATGACAAAGGCTACGTGTTGATTCAGCTGCCCCGGTCGAGTCAAAATCGGAGGTGGGCCGACCCACCGAACCGAACCGAACCCGATTAAATTAACACTCTCTGCACCTTCCGTCCTGCGCTCGTCAGGATCCTCTCCAACGATTCTTCTACGAAACCGTAGAATCTGCAATCTCCACCATCCATCAACATATTAACCGCGGGGCCCGCCACCTAGTTTGATCAAGACTGGTCCAATCCCCACAATGATTGGACAGGATCTCACCCTTTGTCCCCCTTACGTGCTCGGCCCGAGTCGGACTCCGGGTCACCCTCGCTGCCCCTCCACGACCCCACGTAACCAGTAATCTCTTCTCTTTATTCGCATAAAGATTTATATGAGAACACAAGGATCACCGTTCAAAAAGCGATATACGATCACGTGCAGAAAATTGAAAGGCTGTGATTCTTTAGGCACATAAAGTATTACGCGAATGCTTGACGTGCGGGTTTAGCTATTCCCTTCCGCTGTCCCATCGCCGGACCGCGCGATACCGCAGCCTTGGGGGAGTGAGAGGAGAGGAGGGAGGAGGAGTGAATTGGGCGATGTCTTCTCGGATGAAATCTTTGGGTTTGGGGTGGGGAGGATTGCCGTTGGTTCGGTGATCTGCTGCCCTTTTTGTCATCGGGCGATCGGAGGATCCGTGAGGATTAGGGCGTTTGGGGATGGGCCTCGTGGGAGCGGGAAAGGACACCGAAGATGGGGACGAGGTCGTGCACGTTTACTGCTCAATCTGCCTTCACGCCGTGAAGTGCGGTGGGGATCGGTCCACCGCCAAGCTGCAATGCGGGCACGAATTCCACCTTGGTCAGCTCCACTGATCGATTCCCCTCCTTGATCATCCTTCCGGTTATTTTCCTTTTTCTTCTGAGATTCGATTTGGTTTTGTGTTTTCCCGTCGGGTTTTTTCGTGTGGATTTGATGGAAAGATTCCTTTTTAGTTCGTTCGAATTGTGTGCACAAACCGAGGATCTTTTATTCTTGTTCGCTTGCGTGATCGTCGGAAGATAACTGATTAAATGGATATATTTCCGTGTCGGGATTTCGGATAAATTTTCCTCCTTTTTTAGAATTATAAGATTTTGGAGGACTTGTACAATATTAATGTCCCAGGAACTATCGTGTCACTCTTGGAATCGAGTTCACATAGATCTTGAACTCAGATTATTAAAGGGAATATAAATAAGAGACTGAAAGGGGTTTTAGATTCTTTGGACATAAAGCAATATTGGTGATTTGAATAAATCATAATTGGCCACTGCTTTCTGTATTCCTAACATATTTTTATTTCGTCAATAATATTCAAAGTTTTTGTTTGAGATCAATCCTGATTTGGTCTCTTCCCTTACTCGACCTATAGAAGCTCCAGTAGAAGGTGTATTTCTAGCATTCTCATTGCATTGCGCCTGTCAGGTGGTGTCTTTTCTTCTATTATGATCTACCAGAAAAGAAGAGAGAACTCAAAGCCTTTTGCATATTGGATCCTCTTCAAACTTCAACATAAGTTATCCATTGTTCAACTTTGAACTCCTGCAGCTTGTATTGTCTGTTGATGTGTGCATGCTTTGTCAGTTAGTAGCCCAAGTCTTGTAGTTATGATAGTAAGACCTGCTTCAAGGTCTCCTCAAAGCTTTTTCCTTCCCTCTTTCATCCGATTCCACGTTACGTTCATGGTTGGGATCAACTGCAGGATTTAGCACTGGGAATTGGATCATGGGACTTCTATTTCCTAAAATGACTAGAAATTGATTAAGACAACTATAAATCAGCTTGAGATAGTTGGTATCTGCTGGACTCAGTGTAACCAATAGGAAATAGGCCAAACTAATGGGATCAACCACTATTGTTTCTGCAAGAACTGGATTCTACTGATATGGATCTGGATATGTGAACTTTCTCTTTTCAACCCTTGTGTTGCGTGTCTATGTTTTCTTCGTTCTTTCTAAGATTCATCAATTATTTTCATGTTTCCATGCTCACCTTATTTGATAGTAAATATATCACTGTTATAGGCCTTTATCATCTCTGAAACTTATTTCTCAGGTTAGCTATTTTATCTTACAAGTGATATATACTTTGGTAGTATCCTTTTGCCAACTCTCTGCAATTAACACCCATATACAGCAAAATGATATATATAACATTTTCAATGGATCTGCTAGTCAAAACTTATTATTGTATGGATTTTTTTTTCTTCAGATTGCATTGGTTCAGCATTTAATGCTAAAGGGGTGATGCAATGCCCTAATTGTCGAAAAGTTGAAGAAGGCAATTGGTTCTATGCAAATGGCACTCGTTCAACACCAGAGCTCACCATGGATGAGTGGATACAAGATGAGGACCTGTACAATCTGAACTATGCAGAATCTGTATGTCGATAACTGATTCTATGATTTTTTTTCCATATTTTAATGCATGACTTCAAATGGGATAGCTTATTGTAAATACCAGTATTCTTTGTCTCTTTTGTCATGTTTCTTTTGCCATTAGTTAACTATGCAAATTAATCGAAGATAACAAAATTTCTAAAAGACAATTCAGCTTTCATGGCTTAGGTGCTACATAGTGCTCATATATTTGAAGTTGCAGGAAAAATTGAAAATCATGTCGCATGTAAAACCCACTAAGAAAAGGCAGCTAGAAATGCTCAATTATTACTCCTAATAGCTAAATAAGCTTTTGTAAGCCCCATTATATCCATAGTGTGACTCTTAGGAACCAATTGGGATTGGAATAAGATTTTTCAAAGAAAAAAATGGAAGAAATTTTTATTAAATTGAATGATGTACATGGCGCTCATACATGAACTCGAAACTGAGACCTATTACTTGTGCAACAATGCACTAACTAATTTGGATGGATGGTTCAACAAAGACAATTGGACTTGGAATAAGATCCTACAGATTTCCTAAGCATAAAAAAGGTGTCCAATTCACTAAAAAATAGAAAAAATAGATTTATTTTCACTTAAAATGCATGAGGAGGCGTATTTATCTGTTTTCTAACTCAACAAGCAACATGTTGAGAAGGCCTTATCTACGCCTATTCCAGCTAAGAATGCCCGAAAAGTTTCTCTATTGAGCTGGATGACTGCATATCTTCCTAGTCCAAGTAGTGCCTCCAAGTTCTAGGTAAGCCTTCTCCAAGTTAGATCAGGGATTACAAAGCTGTCTTTCCCTAGCAGTGTATGGGCTAAACTGAAGTTGAACTGGATGGAATGTGATAAGTGGGAATATGCTGAACCATTGTGCATTGGATTGGAAATGTGTCGTAGTAATCTAACTGAAGTTGGTTTTGGCCCCTATCTGGGACTTCTTGTTTAGAAGGGCTGTTTTACAATTGATTAGGCCTTGGTTGTGATTCATGATGATGGGAGATGGATTAGTGTTTGGCCTATGTTGGAACAATATGCTACATTGCTCGTCAGATGCTCTGATGAAAAAATTTGTGACTGATGTCTTTTTGTTTGGCTGAAGAAATGTTGATCAGATTATGCTACTGTCTGCAGAACTTGTGTAGTGGTTTTTCTCTGTCTTAATTTATTGCATCATGTCTCTTGCCTGGTTTATCTGATTACTTAATGGTTGTGGTGCTAAGGACCTTGTTACATTTTCTGCTTCAGTTTGCATAAATTTTTTTCTTAGGTAGTCTCTTCATTTTGAGAGGATTTTTATTCACAGATAGATGAGAAAATTTTATGATATTTCTAATCTTGTCCTATTTTCTCTGTGTTTGTGCAGCCATTTGGAGGTCATTGGTTTCCAGTTGGTAGCTTGGCAAGGATTCCATCGTTGTTTGAGTATGCTTGACATCATATATGCTATATATGCTTTAAAATTAGTTTTGCAATGATAGTTACCCAACTTTGTGTCATTACGCTCTGTAGAGCTAAATGGTGGAAAGTTTCCATTTAGCTGATATTTGGAAGGTAGATTTGTTTATTCATTATTGCTGCAACAATAGTAACAACCCTTTAGGTTTAAGCCATAATTCTTTTTTTGAATTATTTGAAACATCAAATAATTTGTTAGCATCGTTTATTTGTTCTGCCTTTCAAGAGGCATGCCTTCCCTGCAGCATATATGAAATTCAAATCAGTATGATCGACAATAGCAGACCTTATAATTCAATGATGTCTGTAAATGTTTGCTTCAGTAGACTACCAGACTACTTTGCACTTATGAATTTTGGTTTGCTCTTTGCCAACTTTTGCTCTTGAAGTGATTATGCAGCTATTAGAAAAATTGCTCATGTGGTTATTCTAAAGATGCTTCATGCATTTTATTTATCTATTTTTGTAGGAATATGAAGCCAACCAAGTTTGCGCCTGACATGCAGTCAGTTCATCTATAATGTTGCACTGAGAATCAACATCTCAGATGACTTTTTTCTATACTTTATGCATTTTCCAATGAAGAACTGCTTTTCTTTTCTTCTCTTATGATGTGACATCAGTTCTCAACCATAAACCTGAACACTGTTGTAATTGTGTCAGATATCAGTAACTGCATTCCCAGTGTTTTTATGCAAAATTGCTGGTGGTTCCAGGTCGTCAGCAATCACGGACTGTTCTCTATTACTCTGCTCTTCATTGTTTGCATTGATCAACGTATCAGTTGCCACATCTTATGCTGGCATTGGTCCTGTCAACAGGATGTATCATAGGTCATGTACCACACCTGTATGCATACGTTCTACAGCAGGGCATGAACGTGACAAGCTAATAGACATAGGTGCTACCATATGAAAATGCTAGCATGTGGATTCTTGTAATGGTTATTGGTTAGTGTGCTAGAAAAAGTTTTTGCTTCAATCCCAAGTATGAAAGTGCCAAAAAATTTAGCTACCAGTTTAGTTATATGTTTATAGTGCTTTCAACTTTGTATTAAATAAACACAACTACAAGTGCTTAGATTAAATCAAGTTGGCACCACCTACAAGTTCTTGTCAAAATTTACCCTGGAGCCTGTTGACTGTCTGTCTCTAGATTGTTCCCAAAAATAAATTTTCATTTCCATGAACATTTAGGAAAGCATCCTACTCAGCGAATCACCTATTTCCTTTTCGATCTTAATACTAAGTGCAGGCTGAAAATGCATAATCAAGGGATTGTCTTTCATGCCTTATAATCTGCTACACATTTTTACTTGATTGGTGGAACCCTAAAAGTTAAATGATAGGATGAACATTCACTGCAAGCTGCATGAGACTGGTTAGTGAGTTTTTGTTCTTAAATGATTGATACATTTTGATCTTTAGGATAGATCAGGATTTGATACTGCATTACTAGCATAAGTTGTTTATCCAAAACTGAATTTGACTGACAACTTAAGGCCTGATCTAATAGGTGTTACCTCAGCATTCTTTTGAAGTTCCTTGTTAGTTGGCTTTATGCATAGCAGGCACAGGTCATCTCTCTTTACAGTTGTATAGTTGTTTTCTATTTGACATTATCTGAATGCTTGATCGAGAATTTTATGAAAACCAGAGCCCTCCATTCCTTTGTCAGAAAGAAAGCCTCTTGCCACACTAATTACTTGTAACTTCACAATACTGTCTGAGTACCTTTTATTTATGTTTGTCAAACTTCATTGCAACATTCAAGTCAAAAGCTTTTGTCCAGGACTTGCATATAAAGCTTAGTTTCTGAAGTTTTTGGTTACAGCTATTTGCTTATACTAAATAAGAACATTGCCTGATCATGATACTGTCCATAGATTACTAATTTTTTTCTGTCCTATTAGGGAAGGTGAATCTTCTCCGGCTGTTTCTTGTAAGTCACTGATATTCCAAGATGCTTTATTAGCTGATTTGTTGGTATTGTTATTTGGAGTAACCAAGTGAAATATTGTGGTTTTGCAGTCTGGGATCTTTTGGGATATCATGCTAATTTTTCGGAGAATCAGGCTACTGTCTCAGTAGCTCATCCATGCCCTTTCATGGCCTACATGCCACCGCTCCAACCTTCATCTTCCTCAAATAACCATTCCTTTGATTCCAATAGCAGTGATCCTGGATATCACCATCAGTGGAGTCACTTCCCAAGGCCAAGAGATTTTCAAACCCTATATATGATGGCACCAAGTAATATTCACTATCGTGGCTGGGAACACTGTCATGCATCTTACTCTCCAAATGCCCACATAAATAGTGCCGAATCATTACACTTTGCAAGGCTAGCCACTAATGGTTTGCTTGCCACTGATTCTGTTTTCCATCCCTTTGTTCTCAGTCATGGGTAAGTGATGGATGTATAGATTTCTTAGGATTTATCCATTTTTAGTTCTGCTTCTTTCTAAAAGTTTTACAACCATATGCATCCAGCAAAGTATGGCAGAAATTATCTCTCATCTATCTTTCCGCTTGCATTTAGGAATCATTTCCAACAGGCATTGTGGATATATCCTGGAACTAGTTCCTGAGATTTGTCTAGCCCAAGGTTTGTAATTCCACCCCTTGTGGTACGGATGGTATTTACCTGACCAACAGCCCGCCAGTACATGAACCGGGAAAATCAGATGGTACACCTGGTACAGGGCTTGTACTATCTGATACAGTACTGCCGGGTGCACCTGGTACAAGGTTGATACCACCCGGTATTTTCACCTCTCTTTTTTTTCAAGAGTTTTCGAAACTTGGTACGTACTCGATACATTGGTATGGACTGATACGGGATCATTTGAATCCCTGAGTGATACACTATAGGTACACGAAATTGCAAATCTTGGACTAGCCTGTATAAGATTTGCCACATTTTGTTTCTTCTGCTGATTTAAACCATTTAAAAAGAATTCTATCAATGTATTTGTGTTGTTGCTTACTCTTGCCTTCAGTAGTGGTACCGATGTCATAGCTTTTAGTTATCAATTAATTTTACTTGCTCTTAAAGTCGTGTGATCACTTGAAATATCCTGACATCTGATAATTCTAACTGGTTCTTCCTATAATTTCTTTTAGAACTGTTTCCAGAGCTGGGGCTATCGGCTCCTCCGCACCCTCATTGGTTCCACCATATCTTAGAACCCACGGCAATGGTCATGAACACTATCAACTCCGACATTCTCAAATCACGCATGGAACAGGCATGCCACATTCTGGAAGTTTGTGGAGTTTCAATCCAGTGGAACAATGTGGCCCTTTCCTGGTCTCTCCAACAGTGCAGACTAATGTAGACGCAGAGAACATCACAAGTACTCGCCTCTATGCATGGGAACGCCAGTGTTTTGCACCCCATCCATTTTTTCCAATCGACAGGGAACCCAGTTGTTGGGGCCCTTTTTTGCATGTTAATGGTAGCGGTGTATCAGATTCCAGCCCCCCTCAGATGGTCTACTTCCCTCTCAACAGTTCTGAGAGGCTGCCGGCACAGGCAGGACACAACCGACCGATGCCTCCACCTCGCATGCTGCCCTTGTTGTGATGCAAGCTGGTGATGTTTTGAGAACATCCCTGTAAGATGCATGACTCTGAGCTGCTCCATTGATGACTGAGGTGATCTCCTATGAACTCTTCTGTTGTCACTATTTTCCGATATCTGCTGATGAGCCAAACAATCTGCTGATGTATTCTAGCTGTGTCAGAAAGGCCAGCTCTGTAAGCTTAAAACTGTTTCATCATGTCAGCCAATGGAAGAATGCTTCCATCCACGGGAAATCCAGACAATACATGCATCTCATGGTTGCAACCTGTACATTGGTATGTATGTATATATGGGCACATACATGCTTTCTATATAAGTGTGGAATTGTGATTGCATGTAGTTTATGTTCTCTCATAATATTTTTAATATTGTAACCTAATGATAACAGTATAATTTCATCATATGCATTTATTTTTAATATCACCGGTTCGAATCATTTAAATATGCCCTACATTGTTCTTTATATTAATTTTTGTACCTTGTGTTTGTTCTTTATATTAATTTTTGTGTGTTCTTGATATTAATTTTTGTCTAAAAAAGAGTGTATGCATGATTTTATGATTTTTTTAACATATAATGTTCATTTATCTTTTGAATATACATTTTGTGATATATTATATATTTTTAATGGTTTAGCAAGAAACATATATGTATGTTGTCAACATAAAGTTTATTTTTATGTATTATATTCAATATAAAATATACATCAGGTTGTACAAAATATAATATAATACAAGTGGTTGATTGGAGTGCAGCAGACACATTGGTGGAATGTGAGAGTAATGAATACTATATAGATCTTTTTCTTAAAATAAAAAAAAACAACAATTCCTTCAAAAAATCCAAAATTCTTTTGGTGATAAATATAAGCAACAAAACTAAGGATGCTTTAGTATCTTTAAGGCTAATAAGATACTTGTTATCTAACTGAGCAAAAGCTAGATTTGTGCCCATAACACATGATGTCAAGTAAGTGAATGAAATGGTTTTTGTTTTATCACTGTCATATTGTTAGTAATATGCACGATTTGAATTAATATCATATAAATTGTATTGATAGTTTATGTTAAGAATATAAATATATATATATATATATCGTATTTCATTTACGAGTTTAAGCTTCTATATGTAATGATATCGAAAAAAATTTAAGATAATAATATAATAAAAGTTTCTGTATTTGAAACTTATCTCGAGCATTTAAAAAAAAAATTAATTTTCACAACTATAATTGTTATCTATATATAAAGGAAAGTGTTAAAACTATAATTAATTTTCTCAAGTGAAGCTTATTAAAAATAATTTCCTATTAATTTTGTGAGTTAAAAATCTCTGATCGATCTTTATGCAGTAGATTGATTTAAATATTAAGAATATAATATATAAATCATGTATCATCTACTAATTGAAGTGAGAGGATATAAACTAGAATTAGTTCCTCGGATCTTGATCGGACCCGAATCCGGAACCCGCTAAGCTTACCACGTAATGTGCTTCGCGGAGTACCACAGATCCGAAGGCACCAACCGATCTACCCCACCCTCCTCCGACGCAGGCGAGACAGCGCAGCACTCGGTCCACATACACCGCGGGACATTTTAACGTGCAAGGACTTGCTTAAGAACCCGGAGTCGGAGCGATTCAACCCGCGTCTCCGGGAAAACCCTTACCCTCGGTGCGGCGGCGGAGACCAAGATGAGTCGCGGGGTCAGTGGAGCGGCGGCAAAGGGGGGGAAGAAGAAGGGTTCGGCCTTCGTGATCGACTGCGCGAAGCCGGTGGAGGACAAGATCATGGACATCGCCTCACTGGAGAAGTTCCTCCAGGAGCGGATCAAGGTCGCCGGCGGAAAGGCCGGAGCACTCGGCGACGCCGTCACCGTCACCCGAGACAAGAGCAAGATCACCGTCGCCTCTGAGGGCCCCTTCTCCAAGCGGTAACCCTCCCTTGCCCCCACCTCTTGATGTAGATGGATATATTGGTGCGTTTGGTGTTTGACGCAATCATTTCTTGATCATTGTTATTGTTTCTTTCTTGGCACTGCTCAGTTCTGAGATGACTCCTTGCCTCTAATGTTAGGTCAATATACACTCAATTGCCCTGTTGAATTGTCCCGTTTATTTACCTTTATTTTTTTCTGTTTCTTCTGTGATGGGGGATGCTGAAACTTGAAATGAATATTGTTAGTTATTATTACTTTTGTAGCACTTTGGTTTATTAGAGTGTGGTGTATACACATGTGGATATGAAGTACAAGTTTTAACATATTTGGAATATTGTGTCAGTAGTAATCTCATGCTGTTGGATTCCTAAGTTTGTTGAGCACTTTTAGTCATTCGTTCATCTTCGAATAGAAGGATTCAGCAAATTATTGAACTTTGATATGTTACTTGTATCAGTAGTATTTCGTAGATCATGTCGTTCCTATTCAAGTAATATAATTCTAAGGGCGTATGTGCCATTTTCTTCAGTACATGTCACTGCAATACTCACAGTCAGTACATGTCACTGCAATATTCACAGTTTGAATCAGCTAAAACAGGGTTTGTAGCTGCATCAAGACTTTGTCTTCATGAATATGTTTACGTCTTGGTTAAATCTCTCTTTTTCTTTCTTGTTATAAACTGCATTCTATGTAAGTTCTGAAGTTTTGGTGTCATGTTTGTGAAAATATTATTTCTATTGATGCTACAGGTGGTCATTTTATTGGTATTAGGTGATCAATAACATGGTCTACATTAGTTTTGTTTTTGAGCTTTGAGTTGCTCAAAATAGTTGCATAAGAATTGATAGAAAGAAATCTTGAGGATTCTTCTTACATATTTGGCAATGAATTGAAAAACTAGGGAGAGAAACAAGGTGAAAATTTTGGGTTCAATCATATTGTTTTAGTGCCTAAAATTTTTTGCTTTCGTTGGCTCACATTTTTTTAGAAAGAACGATAATTAAGTGTTAGCTAACTTGTGTCATAAAATTTACTCTGGTATTTATCATCTAATTTTCTTATTTTATTTTTTATAATTTTTTTCTTTTGATGATATACTTTCTTATCACTTGTGAGAGTGGTCATAAAAGTTTTTTTCTCTAATTAATAGAAAACTTTTTATGATGATTCGGGCTGATAGGATAATTGGCTTATCAACTTCATTTGGCTCAAACTACTGGTTAAAATGTTTAAGCTGAATTTGATAATAGTACATTTATCTAACCATTTTAAGTTAATCTTAGTCTTGTCCACTTTCGATGTGGGACTAATCAGGATGTTACAAACTTTTCCACTTAAGGGCTTGGGGCCCTCGTCAAGGTCCAATATAGCTCAAATCAAATCCTAACATGGTGCTTGTGAAGCATAGCTTAGTGGTGGCTCCATGCTATGATATGACCTTTGACCCCATCCACGGTAGTCTTTTTTTACTCGAGCCCTCTCACCATGCCCCAATGCTAAGTTGACTCCGATGCCAAATATTAATTATCATGCCCCAAGTACACTCTAAACACAAATACCAAGGGCCGACGACATCACATGATATTATCACATGGTATATGGTCGAAACTTATTATAACAATAATGATTTAACAATGAACCAACTTATTACATAAGATGTTGGATATTTATTTAATTATAGTTTGGAAAGCTAATAAGAAGGAAACAAGTCTGAAGTCGGCTGCTCAATAATACTTATACTGAAAGGGCATGGTTTGCTCCTCTTGTTGTTGCTCGTTATTGTCTAGGGCCTTTGAAAAAAATTTGCAATAATAATATTCAGCAACAATGCTAAGTAGGATAATTTTGAGTAGGCAAATGGTGTGTCAAAGCAGGTGATGCAATAAAATGATAAATGAGCTTCACAAATGATGATTAAATTATGGAAGAATGCAATGGACAATCCACACAATGATCATATTTTTAAATACAACAACATCATGCACGTGTTGGCAAATGGGATGCCTGAATCTCTCGGGATGACTCACACTCCCAACAGTCAATGGAGTTGTGCCTCACCCGTCACAGTGACGACACATCTCTCCTCTCCCATGCAGGAGATCGAATAGTCGTTATGTTTGACGGTCCGTTAATCCCTTAGGTGCCAAAAGCACCTAGAGAATCGCCCTACCAGTATTGTTCTACTGCTCTCAAGAGAAAATAAAATATCCTTTCACTCATTATCATACATCAATTAGCATGATCATGTCACATCAAATCATGCGTCCATATGCTTATACCTTGTATACATAATGTACAAGATGAGAGGTGTCATCATCAAAGTCAATCACAGTCAAAGGGGTTGATTGAACATGACAATGGTTGCAATTTGCAAAGTATAGGTTTTATTATTATGCATTATAAATTTTAATTTATTTACTTTGCCTCATAGTTTGTATACTAAGGTTAGTGGATCTAAACCATTAGTTTTGGGTTATTATGGAATTCAAAGTAACCCGCTAATCATATTTTTATCATTTAACATTCCCTATGATATTTTATCTGTATTATTGAGCATCCGACGTCAGACTTGTTTGCTTCTTGTTAGTTTTTCAGACTGTAATTAAACAAAACTGAACATCTTAATGTGATAAGTTGGATCATTATTGTTATGATAAATTTCAGTCGGATTTGTGTTTAGAGTGTACTCGGAGCATGACAATTTCTCTATCAATGAGATGGTAAGATCGGGAAGCTCTTAGTTCGGTCTCTCCATGGGACTGCTGTATTGTATGTTAATTCACTGTACCTTTTAGTTTGTCTTATGACATTGAATCTTTTGCCCACATAATTGAACATTGTCTTCCTTAGTGAAACGAAGAACAGGAGCATTCTTCTGGGGCACCTACTTTGATGTGTGACTCTATGGAACCCTAGGAAACAATATATATTGTTGCCATCACTTGCAACTAGTTTGCTACTGTGATTTTTTTTTTACACCGATATTTACTGGTCCAGTCAAGAACTGGTATTAGTCCTCATGTTGCTAGTTTTGGTCATCGATACCAGATTTGCATGAGTTGACATATCATCCAGTATACTGGTATTCTGCCTGTCCCATTATGAGATCGATATTTTAAACATTAGATGAAATGTATGTGTTCTGGATGAAACTAACATAATGCATATATTTTTATGTTTAGGTACTTGAAATACTTAACAAAGAAATACTTAAAGAAGCACAACGTGCGGGATTGGCTGCGCGTGATTGCATCCAACAAAGATGGCAGCGTTTATGAGCTCAGGTACTTCAACATTGCCGAGAACGAGGCGGAGGAGGAAGACTAACTCGTTCTGTTTCCATCGGCTGTTCTTTCTTCAACCCGTCACAACGTTTTCTCTTCATTGGTACTGTTCTCGATTTAAAAGATATGTATTACTTGTTTCCAAATACTCTATTTAATTAACATATTTATATCAGTTATTGAAACCATGCCGTACCACCTAAAATGGTATGGTGTAAGTACCGAGCATAGATTTATACACGAATTATCTTTGTTTTGAATGGTGCAATTAAAATAATAAAAAAATTAAACAATCTATTTTAGCGTCACGAACACTAGCTCTGCATTGTCTTGTGATGTTGTAGCTATTTTTTGTTTTTTTTCCTTAATTCTTCACGATAAATATTGTTTTAGTAGATTGTCGAAATAGATCTGATATCCGAAAAGATACACCCTGCGTCATGCAACTCGACATAAAATTATCAATTTGTAGAGACCATACATATAAATGATTTGATTTGGCTTAAATTCAACCGGATATAACGGCCTATTTGAAGGGCATAATATTGTGATTGATCCCAGTTTTTTCAATGGTGGCACAGAAACGTCCACCCCTTCAAATCTTGGTCAAAATTTTGGGGGTGGACCGTTGGCTCTCGTGTCCGGCTGTCCGTTCCTTTCGCGCCAAATCGAGGCGCCTACAGCGAAGCAGGCCAACGAACGATTCCTAAACGGTAGCTATAAGAACCCCCTTCCCCCATCCCATTACCCTTCGTCGCAGCCTTGGGTTCTCCAGGGCGGTTCACCCACTTTTTCCCTCCGCCCAACATGGAGGCCTCCGGCTGGCCTCTCTCTCTCTTCCTTCTCCTCCTCCTCTTCGCTTCCTCTGCCTACGCTCTCTCGAACGCCGAAGCGGCCTGGATCGCCCGCCGCCAGCTTCTGGCCCTGTCAAGGGGCGGCGACCTCCCCGATGACTTCGAATTTGATATCAAGATCGACCTCGACTTCCCCAACGCCCGCCTCCGCCGTGCTTACATCGCCCTCCAAGCCTGGCGCCACGCCATGTACTCCGACCCCTTCAACTTCACCGGCAACTGGGTCGGCCGCGACGTGTGCAGCTACAACGGCGTCTTCTGCTCCCCGGCTCTCGATAATCCCAACATCGCTGTCGTGGCCGGTGTCGACCTCAATGGCGCCGACATCGCGGGCCACCTCCCCGTCGAGCTCGGCCTCCTTACCGACGCCGCGCTCATCCACATCAATTCCAACCGGTTCTGCGGAATCATTCCGAAGAGCTTCTCCCGTTTGCAGCTCCTCCACGAGCTTGATGTCAGCAACAACCGCTTCGTTGGGCCATTTCCGATGGTCCTCGTTGGCCTACCGTCTCTGAGGTACCTCGACCTTCGGTTCAATGACTTCGAGGGCCCCCTCCCGTCGGAGCTTTTCGACAAGGCGCTCGACGCCATCTTCTTGAACGACAACCGCTTCAGCTCGCCTATCCCCGACAACTTTGGCAACTCCACTGCGTCCATTGTTGTTCTTGCCAACAACAACCTCGGGGGTTGCATTCCGTCGAGCGCCGGAAAGATGGGAGCCACCCTCAACGAGCTTGTGCTGCTAAACAACGGGCTCGTCGGCTGCTTGCCGGTGGAGATCGGACTTCTGGGCAACGTGACGGTGTTCGATGCGAGCTCCAACTCGTTGACTGGCACGCTGCCCACGAGCTTTGCGGAGTTGAGCAAGGTGGAGGAGTTGGACTTGTCGCACAATGTCCTCACCGGAATCGTCCCTGAGAAGCTCTGCCGCTTGCCGAGCCTCGCCAACTTCACGTTCTCTTACAACTACTTCAAGGGCGAAGCCGGCGAGTGCGTGTCATCATCGAGCTCTGATATCGTCTTTGATGACACAGGCAATTGCCTTGAGAGGAGGCCCGGGCAGAAGTCGACGAAGACATGTTTTCCGGTGATGATTCGCCCTGTGGACTGCAGTAAAGATAAATGTGGGTCTTCTCCGAGCTCTTCGTCTCCATCTCCAGCCACACCATCATCTCCGAAATCTTCACCAAATCCGGTGACGCCGACATCTCCAAAACCATCACCGAAGCCGGTGACGCCGACGTCTCCGAAACCATCACCAAAGCCGGTGTCGCCGACGTCTCCGAAACCATCAGCAAAGCCGGTGACGCCGACGTCTCCGAAACCATCACCAAAGACGGTGACGCCGACGTCTCCGAAACCATCGCCAAACCCAGAACCGGTGACACCACCATCACCGAAACCATCTCTGAAACCAGTGGTGACCTCGCCACCACATCAGGTGGTATTGCCATCACCGCCACCTCCAGCCCAACAGGAGCCCGCTCCCAAAACTCCACCACCTCAGCCTTCAGAGTCGCCGAGGACACCAGTAAACTCACCACCACCACCACCACCTCCGTATTCAGACTCACCGGTGACACGGACACACTCACCGCCACCACCTCCGCATTCAGAGTCACCGGTAACACGAGTGCATTCGCCTCCGCCACCAGAACTAGTGACCGTGCCTCCCCAGTCATTCCAATCTCCACCTATAATTAACTCACCACCCCCACCAACGGCTCACCCTCCACCTCCGTCGGTAGTGTCACCACCAAAACCAATATACTCTCCACCTCCACCAGTAGCCTACTCTTCGCCTCCTCCAATTAACTCACCACCACCTCCATCGCCTCTAACATCTCCTACGCCTCCTGTATACTCACCACCACCACCACCATTACCATCATCATCCCCACCACCAATAAACTCTTCACCATCAGTTGTGCCCTCACCACCAGCAGTGCACTCTCCTCCACCATCAGTTTACCCACCAACATCAACATCCGCAGCATCATCTCCACCACCACCACCAGTTCTCTCTCCTCCACCGCCTGTATCCACGTCACCACCACCACCAGTGCACTCTCCTCCACCGGCTGCATACTCACCACCACCGCCGGCACACTCTCCTCCACCACCAATTTACTCACCTCCGCCAACATCAACAGAATCATCTCCATCACCAGTTCCCTCTTCTCCACCGCTTACGCAGTCACCACCGCCAACATCCATAGTATCATCTCCATCACCGGTGCACTCTCCTTCACCACCACCATCATCCGTAGCATCATCTTCACCACCACTTGTATCCTCACCACCGCCTCTAAGCCAATCACCACCACCACCGCCTGTATCCTCGTCACCACCACCACCAGTGAACTCTCCTCCACCGGCTGCATACTCACCACCACCACCGGCACACTCTCCTCCACCACCTATTTACTCACCTCCGCCAACATCAACAGAATCATCTCCATCACCAGTTCCCTCTTCTCCACCGCTTACGCAGTCATCACCACCAACATCCATAGTATCATCTCCATCACCGGTGCACTCTCCTTCACCACCACCATCATCCTCATCTTCACCACCACTTGTATCCTCACCACCGCCTCTAATCCAATCACCACCAACACCAGTGTACTCTCCTCCACCACCACCACCACTGGCGTCGTCACCGCAGCCATCGCCTCTCGTCTCCTCCCCATCACCTGAGTTGGCCGTCCTCCCACCCGTCGGTGGATTGAGCTATGCGTCACCACCTCCACCCATCTACAAAGGCTACTAAGCTGGAGCGCTCCCATCTCTACATTCCATGCACTCCATAGAGGAAGATGCCATCTCTCTCGCTCTCTCTCTCTCTCACGCTAAAGACT
Organism: Musa itinerans; assembly: GCA_001649415.1. Taxonomy (NCBI): domain Eukaryota; kingdom Viridiplantae; phylum Streptophyta; class Magnoliopsida; order Zingiberales; family Musaceae; genus Musa; species Musa itinerans. The sequence continues at coordinate 1,435 of LVTN01000055.1, read as the reverse complement.
AAAGAGGGCATGCAAAAAGAGTGGGACTGAAATCAAACCGCCTGCCGCAGCACATAATCTGCATCTCCTCACCATGTCGAGGATTTCTAAATTATCATCTTTTTTGTCTCTTGATGATCAAATACGAGAGCGTTTTTTTTTGTCCTTTCTCTATTCAAATTCTTGTGGATGGTTTTCTACTGTGCCATACTGACGAGGCTTGAGCATGCTGATGAAATTTCTACTTACGGCTTGGCGATCTGAGTACTAACGTTTTGCACCGTAGATCCGTAGATCATACCTACGTTAACAATATATTCATGTGTTAGGAGAAAATATTATTGACGTTCAATTCAACGCTCTGATAATAACCTACATGAAGATCAAGGTCGGGAGTGAGTTTTTGGAGCTGATCCATTCTACACCAAGTTAGCCTCAAGGTGAGATGAAGGTAGAAGTTATAAAAAGATGATTAACCTTAATTCTTATGATGAAGATAGGCATTTAAACTAAATAAAAAAGGAGATAAAATATTTCAGGAAATATTCCTAGAGAGGACAACCTCTCACAACCCCCTCTTGAACTCTTATTCATATAGACGACAAAAAAATGGGGAGGTGGCTCATAATTGTCTATTGTTTACTCATGTCCTCTATCAGTTATCCCACCCTCTCGAAGGTATGTTTTGGGAGCTCTCCTTGAGAGGTTTAAGAATATAGCTATGGATCATTTTGATATGTGTGTCATATAAAGCGGAGGGGTATTTAATGCATGAACGACTTACATGCCTCAAGCTCTCCGGAGAGGTTAAATCGGACTTGAACGACCTATGCATCTTGAGCTCTCTAAGGAGGTCAAGTGGGGCTTGGCCGATCTACACACTTTAGGTTCACCTCGGACTCTCCGAGGAGGTCAAGTTGGGCTTGGCCTACCTATGCACCTCGGGGCCACAATGGTTTCTCCGAGGATGTTATGTTAGACTTGAACAACCTATGCACCTTAGGTTCATCTTGGGCCATCGAAGGAGGTCAGGTCAGACTTGGCCAACTTACACAACTTAGGCTCACAATAGGCTCTCTTAAGATGTTTGATTGGACTTGGCCGACCTATATTTCTTAGGCTCACATCAAGCTCTCAAAGAGGGCCAGGTCAAGCTTGGTTAACCTAAGCACCACGAGCTCTACAAGGAGATCGAGTCGAACTAGGGCAACCTACGTAGCTTACGCTCACCTTGGGCTCTTTAAGGAGGTCGGGTAGGGCTTGGTTGACCCATGTATCTTGAGCCCACCTTAGGCTCTCCGAGGAGATCGGGTTGGACTTAGTCGACCTATGCATCTTAGGCTCATATCGGGCTCTTAGAGGATGTTAGGTTGGACTTGGTCGACCTATGCACATTAGGCTTACTTCAGACTCTCCGAGGAGGTTGAGTTGGACTTGGCCAACCTACATAACTTAG
>LVTN01000054.1:699096-712320 GCA_001649415.1 Musa itinerans | reverse complement strand
ATCTTATACCCTAAAAAGACATTGTACTAACTTGAACGTCGGATGGATCAAGTCAAAAAACTTCTCTCGACATCTATCTTAGTGCAGACGATACTTCAGAAACTAAACCCTCATCTCAAAATCATCTCGGAGCATCTTTGAAGCCACTCAGGATACTCCTATACTTTCGAGATAATATTAACATATATAAAATACTATATGTACGGGAGTTCGACGAGGGTATTATAACTTTTTATACGTAATTTATATATCTATTGATATATAGTGAATAATTATTTTATAATAAAATTTTTTGTTAAAATATTAAACATATTATCTGGACTTAAATGATTATCCGAATTATTGAATATTATGACATACACCTTTCTTATTATTACCATATAATGCTGTAGGTGTGTTATGTTAGCGAAAATAAATTGTAATGATAGGTGAAGAAGTCAAAGAACTTGGAGAATGTATGAGATATAAGTTAGGATGCACCTCTCAACCATTAATCTTTGATTAATTTAAATAATAATTTAATAAATATAGTCAAACAAATGTAAGGTAAATAAGTGTAGCAAGAGATATTAAAAGGTATTATTTTGAGTGAAAGAGTTAATCCCTAACAAGATACGACCAAAACGATTAGATCAATCATATTTTTTGAATTAATATATTGCTTAAGATTCAATTATAGAAAAAATTTCTTTCATAAAATATTTTAAACAAACAAAAAGAATTCAAGGCTCTTAGTCGAATAAGAGGTGATATATTCATTAAAGAAAAAGAGGAACGATCGAAGGTCAAATCGGATGGCAATGTAGAAGAATATGATTGCTATTGCAATTTCACCGATGGTGATATATGATAGTGATAATGGTTATTACTACATAGTTATATATGATGACGATGGTGACTGATAATAGAACGGATAAAAAGTTTAGTCTATTGCATTTGAGAACACACTCTTCGCTTACACATCTTACATAGTATCATCGTAACTACAAACCCTCAAATATTCTTTATTAGTGATAGAATTTATTATGTTTTTATAGGAAATTGATGCTTAGGATGATGTTTGTATTTTCTTCGTAGAATAAAGATTGATAGAGATTTATGAGATAAAAACATATGTCTATTCTAAAATTCTCGATGATGTTATTTATTCTCCAGATCTCATCATGTTCGAAATCTAATATAATACCTTATATATTCATATCATATTATAACATAATAAAAATAAATATACATATATAATAGACGACTGGATCCAAAGCTCTCCATTCTCCTTCCGATCGTCGTAAAGAAGATATCATAACATCTGATCCACTTAGACGGCTAATCTACGGTGTAGTGGATATTTATGTATGCGTGTATGCGGGTGAAGAACCGGTAACCTAATTTATTTGTCGTACTCGTGTCCCCACCTACGTTGCTATTGGATGGTGGACTAAGCCGTAAAGTGGGACCCACGTGGATCGTACAACTCTTAAGTCACGCAGGCAAGTAGGGGAAAGGTGTACTCGTTTCATTGGTCGTCCCTCGAGGGGTTAGGCGAGTACGTGTTTGGACGGTTCCTGGGACACGTTGACATAGCTTGGCGACCAGAGAGCCCTCCGGTTAAAATCGTCGCTACGCTGTTCGCTGTTTTGACGCAAATACTCATCAGCCAGCGAGGAACGAACCGGAGGTTCGGTCACACCACGAATACGTCGATCAGTCCTCGAACAACAATGACCTGCGTCGTGATCGGAGGATCGGCTGCTTCCACAGAAGCTTTCTCTTGGGCTCCACGCTACTTCAGTGAAGCTTGGGTACGCGGGTAATCGAAAGGGGGTAGATGAAGAGATGCTTTTTCTTCCGCGTGCCCGATCTTTGGGTTTGGGTCGTCGTTAGGTGGGCAGCACCGGGACGAGAGAGGGAGCGAGTCTTCGTCCGCCATAATTGACCGGAAGGAAGTAAGCACCCAACGGCCCTTCTGCCGTTTCCTTTCCTTTCTCGTCTCGCTGCCCCCGTCGTCGCCTCCTTCTCCTCCCCATTCCTTTTCCTTCTTCTTCGACGATCAGCCCTAACCCCACAAGAAGAGTCGATCCAACTCTTCTATTCCGTGATTCTTGGAGATCTTGAACTATCGGCTCTGACTACAAGGTGCGTCTTCTTCCATCTCCATCATCTCCGTTTCTTCTTGAGGCGCATCGAATGTTTGTGTCTTTTGCCTTGAGCTCGTTCTTGTTCGATCCCTTTGTTTAGGGTGGGTGTGCAACGGTCCGATTTACGATACATAAACCAGTCTTGGCGACTAACCATTGTGTTGTAGCCATAAAATTGCCATGTATCATGTGTCGTACTCTATTTGTTTGTAATACAAGTTACTGAATATATGCCTTACAATCTGCTGAGGAATCCCTTGACGGGAGACAAGACTCTGCGAGTCGATTCCACGCTTGACGATTAGACATGATCTTGATCTGTTCATCTTAGATGTGATTTTTTGATGAGAACCTGCCATAAGTTTACTTGCCTGTCTTCTGAGATGGTCGACCATATATGCTTTTGGATTCTAATTTTCTTCTCAAAATTTCTCCTCTAGGATCGGAACACCGGATTGCTTTTCCGAGAGCATGGAAGCTGCGAATTCTGCTGTTTCTCAGACCAAACTCCTTGATTTTAGGAGTCGGAGAAGTATCGGCTCTCTGTATTCGTGAGTGTTGTTTTTCCATTTTCTTTTGTTATTTGACAGATGATCTGAGGATGAACCCAACGTCAAAATGAAGTTTTTGTTTTAGATCTGTAATCAATCAATTTGTAACCGAAGTTGACGGATCATATGTTCATCAATTACATCTCTCGATGCATTCTTGCATATGGTAGAGCTCAAAGCCAATTCTATTTCAGATCAAGGCACAAGGGAGGTACCTCGGTATGCTCTGTCAAATGCTCCTCCCATTCCTCGCATAATGGCCCTCGAGGAACTGATGAATCACTGAGTTTATCGGTGCTTTCTAATCCTACATCTGATGTTAGCAAGGGGATTTTTGCCAAATCTATACATATGCCAGTCAAAAAGCATAATCTTGGGAGGCTTAATTGTTCTGCAGAGGCATGCACGCATGATGCAAATTTTCTCAGCATTTCTTCGAGTCATGCACATGAAAAGGTTGGCATACTCCTGTTGAACCTTGGAGGTCCAGAGACCCTGAACGATGTTCAACCATTCCTGTTCAATTTATTTGCTGATCCAGTAAGTTCGTCAAATTTTGATAAATGAGCAATGAACATAAATGCTTGTCTTGTTCCACCCGTTTACATGTTCTTTTGGTTCCTTTCTTAACTAGTTTATTTGCAACAATCAGATTGATGTATTCTATTTAAGCTTTTCGATGAAGCAAGAATGTGAGAAAATAAACTCTATTGATTTGCCAATTCTCACTTGTATATGAAGATTCTTTTAATCCATTTAGTTTGCCTTGTTCCATAACGTGTGTGAATGTTGAAAATGCAGCAACACTCCAAAATCTTGACTAGCTTCTTGTAAGAGCAACCTCAGTGTGGTGCCAAGATTCACTGTCTTCTTACTTGACATATAAGTGGCATTTTTTTCATTGCAGGAAATGCCAGCAACATCCAATAGTTGGTGCACTGACACAAACATAATCTCAAATGGTCCAATTATCAAATTACACATGTGATACTACTAATCTATATATACATATGATGTGTATATACATGTCATTCCCAATTTATTCGATGCTTGGGAGAATTTTTATGAATATTTTCTTTATGGTGCACTAAACATATATATTCTTAATTGTAGTTCCTTTTTATTTTTCAGTTGTTTTACTTAAGATATCTTTTCCTCCTTCATAATAGGACATAATACGGCTTCCTAGACTATTCCGGTTTCTCCAGCGACCACTGGCCAAGTTAATATCAGTTGTCAGAGCTCCAAAAAGTAAGGAGGGTTATGCTGCAATTGGTGGTGGATCACCATTACGGAGGATAACTGATGAACAGGTTTGTAATTTGATTTAGTAGTGTTCCTTTTTCTTTTCCTGGGATATATTTCTTTACTATCACAATGGCATAGTGATTTACTCAATATATCCGAGTTACAATTTTAGTGGGGTTTTATTGAATGGGAATAACAAATTGTCTTATGTCTTTCTTTCTCATGTTTCATTTAGAAAAAAGCTGCTGCTGACAAGCTGACTCAATGAAAAAAAATTTCAGGCACAAGCACTGAAACTGGCCCTCAAAGACAAGGATTTGCATGCCAATGTATATGTTGGTATGCGGTACTGGTACCCTTTCACTGAGGAGGCTCTTCATCAGGTTTGTAATTACACTTTACTGCTACCCGGCAACAACTTGCTGAGTGCTTAATATAACATGCCTTCAATCTGTAGTTTTCTGCTGTACCTCTTATTATTTTGTAGTTGCTTTCTTTGATGCAGTAGTTGTTCAAACCTGCAGCTATGCATCCTTGTAATTGTTATAGTCAAACCAAACTGCTTCTTGTTTCCCCATTTTTTTGTCAAATTTCACACACTTTGCAGAGCTTCAGTGGCTTAGAGACAAATGAACTATAACATTATGCAAATTACTATACTAGAAATATTAACGGCAAATAAATTATAACATTATGCAAACTACTATACTAGAAATAATAACAGCTTGATTTTGTCCTCAGTCTGCATATATTTTATTTGTACAATTAGAAGAACAGTAATGCTATTTGGAGAATGTGGAGTGCTACTTGCTTGAAATGTGCTTGTTTTGTTTGTGTAATCTTGACTTACATGGCTAATTCTATGTTCTACACTGACTACTTATCCATATAATTACAGATAAAGAAGGATAAAATAACAAAGCTTGTTGTGCTGCCACTTTATCCTCAATTCTCTATATCCACTAGTGGTTCTAGTATCCGTGTTCTACAGAGCATTATCAGGTAGTTAGTAATTTCTCTTTCTTTTCTATGACACCTCTGAATTATCAACTAATTTGCGATTAATTATTTTTGAATAAAGCTTACTGGACATTAATCACATTGCAGGGAAGATGCTTATTTTGCAAGCTTGCCAATTTCTATTATCGAGTCATGGTATCAACGTGAAGGTTACATCAAATCAATGGCTGATTTGATAGAAAATGAGCTACTAAGTTTTTCTAAGCCTGAGGAGGTAATTTCTATTGACTATTAATTGTTTGATTTATGTTAAAGTGCTTTTCTCTACTGCTAATTATTCCACATGGTATGGTGATTTCCCTTGTAGTGTCATATGTGTCATGTCTACCACCGCATCTTTGTTCCTGTTTGCTTAGAATTTGTATTGTTGTATCTTGCTAAGCTGCATAACTAATGGAGTCGAGATGTAGAGCAATGGAATTTGCTTGTTAAACCAACAAACCCTTTTTTTGTGGGTGGGGGCTGGGGGTTGTAAGCGACACCTAAGGATGATGGCATGGTGCCATGGTGGTGTCTGTGCCCTTCTCTTTTTTCATTTCTTATCTCTTCTAGTTGGCATTGATAATAAAGACCACTGAACATGCTTTTGGCAAGCCTTTGGCATGATGAGATCATGAGACACTCGGAGAAGAAACACAATTTGTGGATCCAAAACTAGGCATAAAGGTCATATTAGAATTAGGTACTGCTGTTGCCGTCAAATGACTTTTACAATGGATACGATAACCTACAGATTCATTCGGGGTTAGTTGGAAAAATAAGTCAAGCTAATTACTAGTTCACAAAGTTTGTGACAAGATGGCTAAAATTTAAGCTTTACCTAAATGGATTTTAAAAGATATAGTTTTTTGCTTTAAGGATTAGTGCACTGCAGTAATTGATGTTCCTTTACTCCATGTTCATTATAATTGGTTTAGTTACTAGAGAAGCTAAGCTATTTTTCTTGATACTCTTGTGTTGGACATGTCTCATGTTCTCATTTAAATCTTCTGTTTCCCTTTGCTTATGATGGTAGGTTATGATATTCTTTAGCGCACATGGAGTTCCACTTAGCTATGTTCAGGATGCAGGAGATCCATACAAAGATCAGATGGAGGAGTGTATCTCCTTGATCATGGCTGAGTTGAAATATAGAGGAATTGTTAACCAGCACACTCTTGCTTATCAGGTACAGGGTTTTACGAATGCTCCAAATTTATTGTGCTTCTTTTACTAAAATCTCCATGTTCTTTATGGAGATCCTTCTGTTTCATTGACTTGCATTGCTTGATCCTGTAGTTTCCAGAAGAGTTTATCATTTTCTTGAAATCCTTGCAGAGCCGAGTTGGGCCTGTTCAGTGGTTAAAGCCTTACACTGATGAAGTGATTGTCGAGCTTGGTCAGAAAGGTGTAAAGAGCCTTCTTGCAGTCCCTGTAAGGTAACTTTTCATTTTGTTGACCATCAGCCTGTGAATCCTTTTCAGATTGAGCTGAATTCAATCAGTGTTTTAGCAACAATTCATGTTGTTCGTGGATTCCTAGTAACAGCCCCTTATCACAGCATTGCATAGTGGTACCTTTCTGGTGGCAAATTTTGGCTTTTATGACCTGCCCCATGGTACACATATGCTAAATTATACACTTAAGGATATGTTGAATATTTATATATTAAATAATTTGGGACACTTTCATATGCTAAAACAACTTATATTGTTTATCTTGCTAGAATAAACAAGAAGCGTCTTTTGGTTCATGATTTTATGTCTATATTGATTAAGGAATTGTTGAGCAGTTGCTTCATTTTCCTGGATGACCTTTTTAAATCATAAAAAACTCCTGCCTCAACAAGAAGCAAAGCTTGAGGGTTCATGCTCTTGCTCAAACTAGTTCTCCATTGCCATCTTTTGAGATCAAGCCTATTCTATCCCATCTATACTTGGGTTGCCAGGAGGAATTCATGTGCTAAGTTGTCGTACATGATTTAATTGATGGTGTGGGTCATATTGGTGAAGGATGTTTAACTGGCATGCACTTGATTTTTGTGTTTTTCACTGACCACAATTTGGATTTTTCCTGTGCCATCATCTTCCCAGCTTTGTGAGCGAACATATTGAAACTCTGGAAGAGATTGATATGGAGTACAAGCACTTGGCTCTGCAGTCGGGCATCGAGAACTGGGGCAGGGTACCAGCTCTGGGTTGCACTTCTTCCTTCATCTCAGATCTTGCAGATGCCGTTATAGAAGCCCTCCCATCTGCATCTGTATCAAATGCAAAGAGAACATCCTCAGAACCCGAGACCGAGACAGATCTTGTTCAATATGCCATCAACTTGTTTTTCGGGTCAATCTTTGCATTTGTGCTATTGCTGTCACCTAGAGTGATTTCTGCATTTAGGAATTTCCTCATCTAATATATTTTTTGGTCAAGGTGATGGTTTTCCGGGCAACTTGAATAATCTGAATACATGTAAGTGATAATGATCTCCGCAAAGCAATTTTGTAAGGATGATAGTCTTGCCATTGGCTGTTATTCTCTGCTCATGACAGTGGCTTAAGTGAATCAGTACTCTTGTTCTATTCTTGATGTAAATCATCATCTCACAGGATGATAATTTTTCAATTCGACAGATATCATGTAACAAAGACCATCATTAGATGGATTAAGAAACTGTGTAATGTTCCGACTTTTGAATCTAAAATCTCAGTAAAATGTCTAGCATTTGCATTGCTGCAGCCTGTGATAGGATTCTTATACTGAACAAACAGAAAGAAGATCTGTTGGTGAAGCGAAATGTACACACTACAAGAAAGGGAATGCTTCTTTTGCGTTGCACAGATTGGAAGCATGGAGTTCAAAAATGCAGCTTGTTGCTGAGGCTGCTGCTGAACTAGCAAGCTGTCTCCTGGCATGAAGGCGGAAATGCTAATTCTGCACAAACATGATGTGATGAATGGAGAAGCATAAAAATCATATGGTACGATCATGCCACAAATGGAGATTGTAACATCACAAGGATCTAGAATCACCATATGATGTGACTTATTTCCTTTCATTTTAATTTATGTTTTAGATTTTTTTTTCCCGTCTTTATAGGTTTACATTTACTTAAAACTCGTTTTAAACTTTTGCATTAACTTTATAGGGAACTACTAATTTTTGGTGAATGGACGTAATCAACCCGATCCCGAACTTTTCGCGAATCACACAACACGGTCAGTTCCACCGTTTTCCTTGCCGTGTCCGACCAATTCGGGTGCGGTCCGACCCCGAGTCAATCTTAAGAACCGAAAGGTCCAAAGAATGAACTCATATGCACCGCACGATCGGAGTAAAGGGAAAGAATCAACGGTGTGGATGGAAAGAACGCGACCAGGGTGGGACGGCACATCGTAGCGTCCCGTGCGCGACCCACACCGTGGTACCCCGTCGCCGCGCACCTCTTTATATGGCGATCGATGTTTGGCGAGCGCCCGAGTCGTTTCTTCTCTCGATCGCCGACTCCCTACTCTTTTGGTCTCTTCTCTCTCGCCCAAGAAAACCCTCCTCTCCTCTCTCCCATTACGCTTCCTCCTTCTCCTCCTCCTCCTCCACCGCCGACGCCCCGCGATTCGAGGACAGCAGTTGCGATTCGTCGAGCATGCCGACTGGTAGGAATAATTGCCTGCCTCAATCCGCTTTACTCCCGATTTGTCACCGGAGATTGTCAAGTGATTCGATCTCCATGAACGATGATGAGATTTCGTAAAAGCTTAGTTCATTGCTCAATTTGTTCGTTGCCTGTGTTGATTTTTCCTTCTTTGACGAATGTCCTGCCAGAGTTAGGTTTTAGTATTGTTTCTTTTCATTCGGTTGCTTTAGCCATGGTTTTTCTTGGAGCTTAACGTGGTCTCGAGTCGAGAAAAAAAAAATATATTTATATATATATTGTGTATTTGTCGTGTCTGGCCACCCAGAAAGTTGATAATTTCCGGATCGTGCTTGGATATGGATTAGGTCAAATAATATTCTACTTTTCACCCGTTTTAGCTTCGGTTTTGCATGCTCATCGTAAGTGAAATGAACGAGAATAAGTTTATGTGGTTTTAGCCATCAAAAGTCTTGGAATTTTGATCAGCTCAGATGGTATGTGGTTTGCTGTACCAAAAATATAGTGATAGAGACTGTGAAGAGGTGGCATGCGTTTGTAATAGATCACCATAATGTATAATATGTATCAAGGTCATTGATGTGCAAACTGTTCGTATCCCAATTTCCCTATGCGTTTTGTTCTATACTGATATTTAGCCATATGTTGAAGCATGCTGTGACCTTTCTAAAGGTGTCGCATTTCCTTGTTGTCTTGCCAAAAGATCATTTTGTATTTTAAACTTTTAAAATAATTACAACCTCCCTAAAAACGTGTTATCTTCAGAATATGATAAAAACTGAAAAACAACTTGTTTATGGCATGGGTCATCAATTAGTTTCAAGGAAATTTCTTTGCCTACTGTGAGTAGGACATTTAAGAGTGATTCTTTTATCTTGTATCACCAGGTTCTCAGCTCATTTGAGTGTCTGTTATAATTATAAATTTCTTTTGTGTAGTAATTGTGTTTACTGTCATCACTAAGAACGTTCCTTTTCGGTCTTCCAAGTAAAAAAAAGAATAAAGTACTGACCATCGTGTGTCTTATATCTGTTGGTTATGTTGTCATATAAATTGGTTATATTGGTCCTTTAATTCCTGTGGTGCAAATTATATGTCATATCTAATTGAAATGTTCTCTTTTTTCTGATTTACAATTTAATGCCAACTAATTTAATTGTTTCCTAATACAATTTGTGATAGTGTATTGTGGAGTATCTATGATGCTTTTTGTGATACAGTTAGTGTCAAATGGCAAAAAGAAGTCTTTCCATCTGTGGAAATCGACACCAGCCAACCTCCTCTTGTATTTAAATGTCAATTGTATGCTTTGACTGGTGTACCCCCTGAGCGGCAAAAAATTATGGTCAAGGGTGGTCTTTTGAAGGTATATGAACTTCCATTTTATGAAGATTTATTATCCTTTTTGTGCTTGTCATGCAACTTTTTAAGAATTTTATCTTGGAGTTAGAGTTATGAATTCGTAAAGACTACTTTTCTTTTATGTAGGATGATGCAGATTGGGCAACTCTAGGTGTCAAAGAGGTGTTCTTTTCTTGACTTCTGATGATCTTTTTATATCTTATGAATACAATATATGAAGTTTGTAATTATTCAACAGGGGCAAAAGTTGATGATGATGGGCACAGCCGATGAGATAGTGAAAGCTCCAGAGAAAGGTCCCGTATTTATGGAGGATTTGCCAGAAGAAGAACAAGTAGTAGCTGTGGTGAGGCTTTATCTTATCATTTATAATTATAAAGATCATGCAGTTTGCTATGATGCATCAGGAATTGTGTGGGGTTTTTAGAGTTCCAAAATTGACATCAACTTGCATGATGCTTATACATGTAATATATACAAGGTTTGAATCAGTTTTGTGTTCAGCATTAGGAGTTAAAATAGAGACTGTAACAAATGGACCGGAGTCTGCTAATTGAGTGTGTCAGTAGGAAATATCTGGAACCTAGTGAGAATTGCCATAAGGGGTTGGATTCGTCAGGATTTTGGTTAGATTTGTTAGGTCTGAGTTGAAGCTGACTAACCAATCAATACAGACCCAAATATCTGGAACCTAGTGAGAATTGCCATAAGTGTGTGTGTGTGTGTTGGATTAACATTGATTTGACTTTGGAGAAGTTAGTAATAGACTTTACATGTAAGGCAATTGTGGTTTTTTGTGGACTTTGGATTTAGGGCCTATTTGAATAAAAAGAATTGGAGAGGAGAGTACAAAATTGGTGAAAGCTCCAGAGAAAGGTCCCGTATTTATGGAGGATTTGCCAGAAGAAGAACAAGTAGTAGCTGTGGTGAGGCTTTATCTTATCATTTATAATTATAAAGATCATGCAGTTTGCTATGATGCATCAGGAATTGTGTGGGGTTTTTAGAGTTCCAAAATTGACATCAACTTGCATGATGCTTATACATGTAATATATACAAGGTTTGAATCAGTTTTGTGTTCAGCATTAGGAGTTAAAATAGAGAGTGTAACAAATGGACCGGAGTCTGCTAATTGAGTGTGTCAGTAGGAAATATCTGGAACCTAGTGAGATGTGTGTGTGTGTGCATATATAATGTTGGATTAACATTGATTTGACTTTGGATAGGTCAGATTTCAAAATTGCAGAAGTGGATTATCCTGATTTTGGTTGAAATAAGTAGGAGCCTTTTTAGCTTTTTTTTCCAAAATCTGAGATCTGGAAGGAAGTAGCGACAAGTGAACCGCTCAGGATCATTTTCCCTGTTTTCCCTTCTATTCCCTAAATCTAAACAGAGGAACAGAAAGTATGCTTCTTTCTATGTTTATCCTTCCCTCCCCTTTCTCTTTACTTCTCTTCTTTCCATAAATTATTATCCAAACAGAGCATTAAATTCTCTTTTCTTCGTGTGTCTACTGTGCCAATGGTACCTAGGATATCAGTTATGACATGTGACTGACAAGAGATTAGTACAGACAATACAATGCATATTCCATGCCATGTAGATCAGTGATTAGCACTCATTGTTGTTTATGTAATGTTGAATTCACTAGTTATGTTTCTTAAACAACCGACCATATTAGACCCTGTGATGGCACTTTGACAAATGAAAAGTGTCAATTCTTGTGGATGTTCAGTGTTTTCTAAAAGCCCAAGATGCTATTTACTTATTATTTTCCATGTCTTTTGCCTGCAATGTTTATTGAAGTGGACAGGTAGGTATATTCCTCAAATATTTTTTCTAGATTTTGGCATAATCATTTTATTATTATGAAAACATCATACAGTAGCTTTTGGGTTCTCTTACCATGTTTATTAACATTTGAAATAGTGGCTGATCTATATACCAACAGGGTCACAGTGCTGGTCTATATAATTTGGGAAACACGTGTTACATGAACTCTACATTGCAATGTCTTCATTCGGTTCCGGAGTTGAAGTCAGCGCTGTTGAGGTGAATGTGATTGAATCCTTATTCTGATTTATATGAATAATTTGTAGGCACTAGTCAGGGTGCATTCTAATGGTTTCCCACATGACAAGTGTAACATGTTCTTGAATTTGTTGTTCACAAGCAGTTATACCAACTCAGGAAGAAATAACGAGCTAGATCAGTACTCACACCTTCTGACCGTCGCAACTCGAGATCTTTTTGGCGAACTCGATAGGAATGTGAGGCCTGTTGCACCATTACAATTTTTGTCGGTTGGTTCTCTAAACCTCTTGAAGTTCTCGAGTTTGATCATTATATTATTGGAGTTGGCTTTGTTTGGCTAACATTCTTCTTTTCACCTTATGGATTCTTTGCAGTTACCTGTGAATTTTAAAATATGGCTGTTTGCTTGTTCTGTTAGCTAGCTGTGTTAGTTATATATTGGTTTAATTGTCAATTGCCTGATAAGACTTGCTTATAGACAGGTAGATTAATAAGGTGCTAAAGAGTTCTGTTTACTGGTAGTCGCTGTTGGGGGAAGATATAGAACTTTCACATTTTTAAAATAATAATTTATGACCAGGTTTTTAGTTGATGTGTTCTCATCCATATATAAACAAAAAAAAGATGCACACATCTAATTGATGCTTGGGAGATGCTTTTTATAAACCAACAAAACTGTAGGATGAGCATGTCAGATTAAAGGTACAAACCTACAGTAAAATGACAGACTATTCATAGAATATCAATCAGCATTGAAAAAAAATATTTTTAGTAGCTTAAATATAATCACCATGGATTAGTCATCTCATGTTATATTGACTGAAATTAGCCTGATTAAATTAAATAAGAATGTAAGTAATTTTGCAAAATACATCTGAATTCTTAACCTTTTGGAGATGATATCAGAAGAGGTGAGACTTCCATTTATGTATGGTCAACAGAGCAAACGTCATTGGTTGTGGTTTAACAGGAAAGGAAAGCCTCTATCTCCTATTATTTCTGAGGCAACTTGGCGACACTTTCTTCTTTGTGAAGGCAGTGGGGCTGGTGTACCAAAGAGGAACCCCATTTTGGGCTTACCTGCCTCACCCATTGGAAGGTAGCAAATGGATCCATGCGAAGCCAACCTCTGAATCATTGCCATCTCCAATCACAAGGCAGGTGGGTGAGCAGGTTAGCTGAAAATGGCTAGGAAATAAATAAATAAATAAATAAATAAATATATATATATATATATATATATATATAT
>LVTN01000054.1:683212-698919 GCA_001649415.1 Musa itinerans | reverse complement strand
GTATGTATATGTATGTATATGTATGTATATGTATGTATATATATGCATATATATGTATATAGTTAAAGAGATGGATACTAGACCGTTCTTTAATTTGAACTATGCAATTATTATACAGCCATGTAGTTACTAGTCGTCAAGTCTTCTTATCACTGATTGACATGAATTGTTGGATCAAATGGCTTCACATTATACTTGAGAGGATCTGCACAATGAATAGATGAAGGAAATGATTGAAGGAAGAAGAAAGATACAATAAAGTGATATAAAATGACAATCAAGAACTGGTGAGTTTCTTTGTGGTTCTGATGAAATTATGCACAGATATGCTATGGATAAAGAATGTCGTGATCCTTGATATTTACATTTAATGGTTCTGATGTTGTATCAAGTTGATAAAAGCATCTCCTCTTGAGGGATGTCCTAGAGTGCGAGTTGCACGATAGAAAAAAAAAGTCCATTTGTATGTTTGAATAACTGAATTCATTTATGAAAATGTCAAATATATGTTTATGTAATACACAAATCCATATATGTAGGTTGGCTTTTGTCATAATGTCGATATGCATACTTGGATTATTTTTTTAATTTGAGTTTAACTGCTTTTGATAGCTTAAGTATATCTTTTGACTGCTTTCTAAAGTCAATTTTACTACTATAAGAGTCAAGGTAGATTGAAATGATTTAAAGCATAGTAGAAACAGTCATTAGTATCTGATTAGAAGGGATTAAATGACTTGCTTTTGTGATTGACCTGGGTTTTCACCCATTTTGTAGGCTATCACTATGTGGCAACTATGGTGCATTAAATCCTTGTATGTTCCCAACCAAGATAGAAATATGGTCATAATATAGGCTTAACAGTTACATTTATAATTATTCTTTTTCTTGGAGAAGTCTCATCAGCTGAATTTGATATTATCTTTTCCTTGCTGCAGATTATGTAGAAAATAATGGAGATATTTTATGATATTGTTTCACTACGACATTAATTTCATTGTTATGTCTTTTGGGAACAGATTTTACGTAAAAAGTATCCTCAGTTTGCCCAGCAGCATAATGGTGGTTATATGCAACAGGTTTTTATTTTCAGTTTTATGTTTTTATATGTTTTCTCGTATTTTGTTTGCATCTCCTTCATGATGAATGTTGGAAAATGTTGTTCTGTTCCTTATTGCAGGATGCTGAAGAATGTTGGACCCAGATTATGTACACACTTTCTCAATCTCTTAGATCCTCAGATTCCAGGTGCTTTCTTTCATTTGGTTCTAGGCCTCTTAGTAGTAGTATTTGGAACTAATAATTCCAGGACCATGTAAATCTGATGCATTCCTAGTATATGATATTCAACAATGATGAAATGGTTGTCTTACTCTTTTGGAAGAAAATCTATTGCTTCTAGAACCTTTAGAATCACTGCTAGGTTTTTTTTTTGCTAGAAAATATTAATGAATTCAAGATCAAGCTCCATTCTTACAATAGACAATAAATGGTTGATTACTAGGATCACTTCGAGGAAATTAATGTAAAACAAATAAAACATTTTTTATATTCAGACAAAGGAGAGAGGTAGAGAGTGGACCAAAAATGAGAAAGAAAAAGGTGCCTTTTTGCTGAGAGAGAAGAATCACTACTATCAGCATACAAGAGGCTGAATATAACCCTTTAGTAAACTGTAAATCACCATTTATATGTTGGACTTACCCCATGAGGCAAAATGGATGATTCAAGGCTTGTGTAGACCACATCTGTCTACATGCACAACTTTTCTGTAGTTCATAAATATTAAAGATACCAAGTTCCTACAAAGTTCTGCTCCTACTAGTGAAAGGCTAACCTAGGGTAGAAGGGGGGTTTAGGCATCAGCGATTTCTTTTCTTTCCTCCTATTTCTTTGTCTTGTGGTTGGCTCTCCTGACTCATTCAGCAAACAATACTGATGTTGCCAGAAACTCATGACACAATTCTTGGCATCATAATCTAATTAATACCTTAAATATGACCCTAGTAAGAAATACAATTCCAAATAAGACTAGATACTCTTTAAAGTAACCACCACAGAAAGGACAAAATTTCATCAATTAATATAAAAAAATTAGGAAACACATGACTTAAGACTGTTGTCTTATGTAGATGCTACTTAGAATTATCCTACGCTATAATTGAATTGCCTTGTATGATATCTGCACTTTCATTAAAATTGTGTTATTTGCTTATTAGTCAAGACCATGTTTTTTTATTCATCTTATTCATTCTCTTCTTTTTTAGAATATTCTTTGTTTGCTTTGTTTGATCACTCTTTATTCATAGTGGCCCTTGTATTTCCTTGTATTTGTGCAATAAACTATATGACACTAAAATGATAATAGACAACTTGCTGCTACAATAATAGTCTTTTCGATACCACGACATTAGCTGGCTATCGTAGTATGCAAGCACCCGTTGTCCCATCCTTGAGTAATCAATCTAAGGCACTTTGAACAGAATGTTTCTACTAGAATAGTCCTCTGGTGACTATTATCTCTGTGTTAAAGCTTTTAGTCCTTCGTGGAAAATCCTAATCTCTTCTTTTTTGAAGTTTTAGTCCTTTGGTAACTGTCATCTCTGTTTGATCTTGTTTTCTTGGGTATTTAAACTCTCATTCTTAATTTGTCAAAAACTCTATAAGACAAAATATTGGCTAGGTTTTTTAGCATAACTAAAGCTGCTAGCACCTACTCTTCTCTATATGTCAGTTTCTTCTTGAACTAATTCAGCGAAGAGATAAGGAAATTTAGAAAGACCTTATGCCGATCCTAATCCATTGGCAGTGTTTTTAGTTCTGTTGATTTGATTGAGCCATTACATGCCATGCTACTGGTAATGGGTTGGCAGTGAAAGCAACATGCCATGCTACTGTCAATGGGTTGGCAGTGTAAGCAACATGCCATGCTGGCATATGCTTACTGAAGTTAGTGAGTTCATTTGTGATCATGATGGTGCAAACTACACTGCATCCTGCGTCTCACACTGGAAGACTGCAGGATATTATTTGTGCATTAGCGTGTGCCCTTTTGCTATGCTTGCAGCCATTCACATTTCATGCATCGCATTTTACAATGAATCATGTTGCATAGTATTGTGGAAATTTTTTTAACACTAGGAACGTGGTCATTAACCTGCAACTGCCTCATGAAATTTGCATTTTTTTTAAAAAATCTTGTGTTGATGAAGCTCTCAGAATTCTGCCAGGTATTCTCAGTCAATCAACATTTTAGGTTCTTTTTTTTGTTTGCCATTGTAGTTTGTTTTTCTTTTTTGTCTAGTAATTTAAGTTATATGTAATCATGTAATTTGATTTTCGTGGTCTAAACATGTGTATCTTCTCATTAATACTATTCAGCGAAGCATCTGCGACAGTGAAGGCACTCTTTGGTGTTGGCCTTGTCAACAGGTACAGATACACGTTGCTTCAGCATTATCATTGTTGATTATTTGACATTGGAATTACTATTTGGGCATATTTGGTTGGGTTATATTTCTTAACCCTAACTCGGGTTTTACAATGTTTCCCACGACCTGATCTGGTGTGTTTGCCCTGAATTCAACCCAAATGAATTTCAGGCGGAGATTGTATCTCGGTTTGGTCTATCTAGATTAATTTTTCCTTATGCATCATAATTATATCTGACTAGTGCAAATTTAGTTGTAATAATTCGTAGC
Source organism: Musa itinerans (assembly GCA_001649415.1). NCBI lineage: Eukaryota > Viridiplantae > Streptophyta > Magnoliopsida > Zingiberales > Musaceae > Musa > Musa itinerans. Next base: position 695,218 of record LVTN01000054.1, on the reverse strand, counting down.
ACCAAATTTCTGCCCCACAGATATCCCATATTTATTTTAAAAAACTAGCTTTAATTTGTCAATGGAATGAGGCAAAAGTTATAATAGATTTTGTTATATGCTGTCCATGGATATATATTGACATGCCTCGGACTCTAGTATTGGTTTCATTGAGGGGAAGTGGATGGGAGTGAGAATAAAGAGACAGAGAACATGACAGGGAGGGGTAGGGATGAAGGCTACCTGGGAAAACTAGTAAGTTGAGGAAAAGCATGCATCATGGAGGAGGCGGAAAGCTCACTGGCAGATATTAGATTTTCAGGGGTTGGGAGGGTGCATGTTGATCTTTTTGCCAGATTAAGGATAAGGTTTATGGAGGCTAAAGTTAAGAGGCTATGTTGATAGGTACATATGACTAATAACCTGGATGTACATGTCCTAAATCAGGTGGCCAAAATATATATCCCCAAGTTAGTAGCTGTAAGCCTATCAAGGATTTTAGATCAACCCAATGCCCATCCCACCATCCATACTCAGTGTGGGACTAATTAAGCCGTGACAGTTTCCACCTAAGGGGTTGATTTCCTCATAACAATGCTAAAGGCTATTGGCTATCGGCTATTATATACACCCGGTCTGTTTATTCAAAACAGGAGCATGAGATAAATCCAGATTCTTATTGAAAATTACTTTCTACTCACCTGATTTATTATACAGTCAGAACCCACCACCTTGACTGGTTCTAAACTAAAATTGGTCTTTCCATCAGCATCCAACCCTTTGACTTGGTCAAATTACCATCTCAACATCATCCAACCAATTATGGATAAAAAATATCAAACATGGTTGCATTTGACTGGGTGTTTGTCAATGTAACTGGGATGTACTTCTCATTCGAGTCTTAACATTTAAGTGAAGTTAGAGGATCCCTACCGCACTCTGAACCCATAAAAGCTCATTTCAAGCCCCTTGAAAATTTCTGATGGGCTTAAGTTTGGATTGGTCTAGTCCATGCATGTCCCAAACCTACTATGATATTGTTATTGTGGTTAAAATGAATAGAAGTTAATTAGAGTCTTGATGGGTTAGCATGGGACTTTTTTTTTGTTTCACAAATAACCCCATTGCTAGATATTACCTTGCTGATCCAACAACATATGCATGATTTTTCACGTGTACAGTTGTACGTTTCAATGAACAGCTCATGTTTTTTCATAAATTGTGTTGTCTAAATAAGGTGTCTTCAGTAACTTGTTGTCTAGTTTCCTTTAGAGGATAGAAAAAGAAGCCTCTTATATTAATGAATATGAATTTCAAGAAAAAATATGTAAGGTCAAAATGAAAGGTGAATTCTACATTCTGTTTTTTATCATAACTCACTTCTTTTGTGGTGAAAGATGCTTTCAAATCTATGTTTCCTTGCTGAAAAATTTATAAAATAAGTTTTGAACAAATGAAATGGTAGATATTTTTATGTTTTACCCATGCAAGCACATATAAGAGTGTTTAAAATTATTGAAAAATTAAACTAAATTTATAAATAATGAAGCAATTGTGAAATAAAAATGTTGATTGTAGCAAGGGTTCCTAGTGGGCTTAGTGTCATATCAAATGGTGTATTCTAGATTCACTTGCAATCCTGCTAATCTTGGTCCTTGCCATAGGAAAAACAAACTAAATGGTTGATCCATAATTCTGTTTTTCATTGATAGAAAATTTAATCTTGCTTCATTGCTTGATTTACAACAACTTTAAATGATGTTTGAGTTTCAAGACTTTGGTTTATTAAATTATCCATTTATCAAAAATTAAATACATTTTACTGAAGAATATCATGAACTAATTGAGATTTTCTGGTAGGTATTGTTTTTTTGTTAATTATTCAAACCTGAAAATCAAAATTGTTAATGAATTCTTATATTTTGACATAAGCGTGTAAGGTCTAAAACTTTTGTACATTAGAATAAAACTAATTAGAACCCATTAGTTTATGAAAATTCATCTTCTAAAGCTGGATTTGCCAAAATGTTATCCAATGACTGTTGGCAGAAACCAGATGACCAACATGCCAGCCCAGGACATGATATACGGGATGCATCATGCCAACAAGGAAGAGATATGAGGGCATTACTTGGGTGGCAAATCCTGGGTAGAATAATATTTGCATCAATGTATCCTTGTATATGTTTTATGCAATATATTTATACAAAGAAGATAGTTAACAAAGCAATCTTGAGTTGGACTTTGTGTTTGAAGTGTTTTGTTTTCCAAAATATTTCTTTTCTGTTGTTCTCATGATATTGAACTTCGATGTGCAACAAATTGTCATGGCCTTAGCTGGAATTGCCTAAGGCGTGAGGCACCATTGCAGCTAAAATGCGAACTTAGCTTGCGTTGCCTAAATCGTGAGGCACCTTTGCGACAAAGACACGAACTTAGCTTGCGTTGCCTAAGTTACGCTTCGCCCTTGCGATTTGCATCCGCAAAGATCAGCCCACTTGCAACATCTCGCAAGTCCCGAAGGACCTGTAAAAGAGAAAGTTGATTAGTTCGAAGAACGAGCGACGGACAAGTCCTGACGTCTTACGAAAATGGGAAGCTTTACAAGCAATTCAGCGAGCACCTTGCGTGCACAAGAGAAAAGAGGGAGAGGAGGAAAACAAGGACTTTAGAGGGTTGAACGAACAACTGTAAGTCCACAAACAGCTGCTCACCGGGTGCCGGGCGCGACAACAAGTTCCCGTCAAGGTAACGTGCGAACTTGCGAAAAGTTGTTCAACGCCCGACACTATACCGAAGCCCCATCCCCCATGGTGCCAACCGGGTGGTTCTAGGGTGTTGAGATGGCTGACGTTTTGTCAGCGGAGGCGGGCTGCGGAAAACAGCCCGTGACACACGAAAACGGAGCTGTTTTGGGGCTGTTTTACTCGGTTCAGTGAGCGGTCGCTTTATAGCGCTGCAACTTGTTCGAACTTACATTTTTACAAGCAAAAGGACTTAAAACCAAGACAAAACATGCTGCCAAGCAGTTGTACATGTAGATGAGAGCGACGAACGGTTCGTTGAACGGAGTTGTTGCGGGTGTGCGACGACCGTTCGTGACAAAATGGACGGTCGAATGCACCTTTCCCACTCATGTGGGGTTTGGTGTGGAACATCCATCTTTAAATTAAAATGCCATTTCGGTTATTATGTGCTTATTTCAATGGATTTTGATGAGGAATTGTTTGACATTATATTATCTATTCCAGGGTCTATTGTGGAGAAAGCAGTGAAGAAAGCTTTGAGAATGAATCGGTTTATGCACTAAAATGCCATATCTCGCAGGATATCAACCACTTGCATGAGGGGCTCAGACGTGTAAGTGTCATTAGTCACAAGCTTTTTTAGAAATTTATATAAAATATTTTATAGCTATACCAAGTAAAAGCCAAATTCTAGAATATATATTAGTTAGGTGTCTATGTGTCTATGTTTGTATCGGATGTTCATTGTCTGATGTTCACAGTGCTTTTTTTTCACTACAGGGCCTAAAGTCAGAACTAGAGAAGATGTCTACTTCTTTGGGACGCAGTGCAGTTTTTTCAAAAGAATCACGCATTAGTGAATTGCCCAGGCAAGACTAGTTTTTTCATTTTTTTTTGTTTCTTTTATAAAATTTTAAAGTGGTTTTTTCTTCTAAAAATAGTTTTAATATTTTTTCTTGAAATGGTTATTTATTTGATTTCCTTCTCTGGGACTTGATTGTTCATTGTTTTGAAGATAGTTCTTATTTGATTTCCTTCTCAGGTATCTGACCGTTCAGTTTGTTCGTTTCTTCTGGAAAAGGGAGTCTAACCAGAAGGCAAAAATATTACGGGTATGTTAGTTGTATACTTTATCGTGTATCTTTGGAGTGCCGCTTTCCTTTGTAAATTTTATAGGTGAATTCTTGTGATATTCTTTTTTCTTTTGTGTATGCTTGTTAAATGATTTGAATCTGGCAATAACTATCAAGAGTTTCAATGGTCCTTACCATGGACATGGAAGCTTATTTTGTTTCCCTTTTTTTCAGAAAGTGGATTATCCTTTGGAACTTGATGTTTATGAGTTCTGTTCAGATGAACTTCGTCAAAAGCTTCAAACTCCTCGTCAGGTTTTGCCCACCTTTCTTTTGTGCCCTTTAGTTTGAGGGAAAATTACAATATTTTACTGATATTCTTATAATTTACCCCTGATTTGCTCAATTGACATGGATAAGACACTACGAGAGTTAGAAAATGTCAAGCTTGGATTAAAAGTAGAAGAAAAGAAGAAGGAACATGAAGTCAACATGCCTACATCAGAGGTATGTAAATCAAGACAGCCATCTTTCTTTTGGTATGTAAATCAATGATTAGGTGAGCCCATTAATCATTGAACATATATAAATTGCATATATATTGTCGATTAGACCTGCAGTTCTTTTGGTATTGAATAGTAAGTATAAAGGTTGGAATCTATTGTCATTGAACTCACTGAGTTGGATTGGACAAGTGGTAACAAGGTGCTAATTAGGCTTAGCAGCTTCTCAACTGATACTAAAATTGGATATGGTACCCACCTTATAGATTGCAAAATAGTAATCATAGCAGCATTTAAGTAGTAATGCTAAGGCCTTCTGAGAAGTGACACAGTGTAAAGAAGTCATTTTAGCATCACAGATATTTATGAAGAGGCTGGTTTATTGTAAATATGTGCTAGAATAAGTTGCTTCACTTGCTTAACTCTATTCTCTTTTTCTTTGTTTTCTTGAATGTTCTGCAGGGGTCATCTAATGATAGTACTGAACCATCTAGCATGGCTCTTGACAAAGGTAATTGATAGTTATTGTTGATGTATGAAGGTCCATGTAGAGTTTAACAAAAGGTCGTGTAGTCGGATATCACTCTCCATCACAATGGTCTTGCATCCCAATTATTTGCTTGCAGCTCGAAAGCATTAATTTATAATAGTATGATATTTCTTGTGTTTTCCGTATTTCCCAATTGCCATCTTAATCATGCTTCTCAACGCATTTCATTGTCAACAATTTAAGCCCTATTTATGATTGATAACATCCTTCATGACTATCTCAAATGTTATTAATTGTTGACATATCATTTGCCTCTGAAGTTCATCAGATGAACTTATATTCTTCCTTTCTCTGATGACCAAGGGTAGGGTTAGGGTTGTTGGTACAGGCTGACCTGCATCTGACTTGGGCTTGACATGTATGATTCTGTCCTTAGTTTGGCCCATTTAGTGGTCTAACTGCATTTCAGGTTTGGTTCTTTTACGATCCCCTTCTTTCCAATCAATATTATGGTGTCTGAATTCAGCATCATCAAACTTTAGTGAAATCTCATATACATAGCACATCACATACTGTGTTCAGATGGATATATGGGTGTATTGGAATCATGATTTGTGTTGGTTCATTAGGTGCATCAATTTTTCAAAAGTTTTTTGAATTTTTCATTTTTTTTGGGTGGGGGTGTGGGATGTGTGTTTATGACAATTTTGTGGTCGGGATGAACATACTGGGAATCCTTTTGTGGTAATGCAAAATTAAGAACTTTCAGTGCATACTTGAGGTATCATTTATCTGCAATGTGGTTGTTGTATACAACTGAATTTTAGACATGTTTTATATAAGGTTCAATTAATTGTACTTCTCCATGTATATGATCTAACAATGAACTCTACCTATCTTTTTCGAGATAATGAGAGAGAGAGAGAGAGAGAGAGAGAGAGAGAGAGAGGTGCTAATGATTTCCTACAATTGTACTATCTTTTTGCCAAACACAAGTTGAGAAACTTCTTTGTAGTTTTCACCATGGATCCTCTTTCTACTGAACAAAGATCATGTCTGGTGCTCACTGATGTGGATCATAGCTCACATCCACTTATGCTCTACACCTGCACCCTAACGCATCTGTGTATACAAGACCCTTGCGTATGAAGGATTGGCAACCAACAAGTTATCATGTTGTTGGTTTCCTAGATTTCTTTTCATTATTGTATTGCATGTTATAAATTCCATTTGTTTTCCCTACCCAACCTCCATACTTTTTATTTTTATTCTCTTTCAATTTTCTGTCCTTTCATTTATGAGAGGTGCTTATCAGTATTGCTTCTCTCGAAAAAAACTAGACAGAGTGCTACCAAATTTACAGAGAACATTGAAACGATGCAACTAAATTTACATAGAACATTAAAAGGAAGGGAGGGGGGGAATGCTTTGCATGCATTTGTTTGTTCCTTACTGTTTCCTCATGTTTAAACCATGGAAAGACCATTAAAAGACTCCACAGGTCATGGCTCCATCTGAGGATGATACCCCTAATATCTCCTCCATGTTACACAGCAATCAGCATAGTTTGTTCTTCCTGGTTAAGGAACTTGATAACTTACAGATTAATGAATCATTACATTAGTAAACACCACCAATCGATAAATTCACAAGATGCCTGACTTTTATATGAACTATGAAATTCCATGGGATGATACCTACCAATTTAGATCGAAGTTGCTTATTTTCTTTGCTCTGATGTCGACAGCTGTATCTTCTGAAGATAAGGGGCAGTTAACTGGAATTTATGATTTGGTAGCTGTGCTTACTCACAAGGGAAGGAGTGCTGACTCTGGGCACTACGTTGCCTGGGTGAAACAAGAAAATGGTCTGTCTAATTAATAGGCTTAGAGATTCCTTTGCTTGCTCTTTGTCATTCATTTTGTTTCTTATCGTGAAAACTGCTGATGATGCAGGAAAATGGATTCAATATGATGATGACAATCCAATCCCACAAAGGGAAGACGATATTACAAAACTATCTGGCGGTGGTAAGACACTTAAAAAGAGAGAATTATTGATTTTTTTTTGTTGTTGTTGGACTTTAGCTCAAATGAAGGGTAACATTTCTGGCAGGTGATTGGCACATGGCATACATCTGCATGTATAAAGCCAGAGTGGTTTGACATGTGGAACACACAAAGATCAAAGGGAGGACTTGTACTGTTAAATCTGGAGTACAGATGACTTTTATTTGTTACCGGACCTAAAATATCCTGGTTATTGTTTGGTAAATAGCTTCCTCAAATGTGCTACTTTCTCCTTTTTGCTGCCCGTATTTACGAGTTGATCGACTGATATTTGCGTTTTATACATGGTCAAATTTCATTGCGTTGCAGACGAGTTTTTATGATACGCTCGCATTTCTTTGATCATATATTATTCGCAACATTGCTCCTGCAAGGAATCCTTTGATCTTTGTTTTGAAGCACTTGAGGCGTGACAAAGTAATTATGAGTTCAGCGAAAACATGCATAAAGATGAGGTTTAAATATTTGGGGTTGGTATCGATACGATATTGGTATACAACATTGTGTTGAAACTCTTGATGTGTTCGTGGTTGTTGCTTTTCCTTGTATCATCTTGGAATTTAGATGTGTTCATGGTTGTTGCTCAAGTTTTGGACGTTAAATTACTGAATATATATGTATGTCCTGACCATGACCATGAAATGAAAGGATCAAATGAAACTTTGATAGAAGAAATAATAATAATAAAACATTATGACAGTGAGATCGGCTACAGATGGCTTTTTTTTATTTTTTGTTCTCTGAAAACTAATATCTAAACTAACTGAGGGTCGAAACTTTGACGGCTGTTAAGATCTTTGTCGTTTGTTTATGAATAATTGGTATGTGAACGGCAGGCACAGTTGGATTAAGAACGGGATCATCGGTGATGAGTGGTAAGTGATGAGCAGCTCGTCGCCATGTGTGTCCGCCGATGCGGCTCTCTCGTCTTCCTGCGTCACTCGAGTCCTGAAGATTCCAGCACCGAGTCCCATTTGGCCGGGCCAAAGCCCAACTCGTACTAATCCCTGCGCCGGATGCGCTGCTTCCTGCTCGCTCTTTTGTCTCTCTCTCTCTCTCTCCCTCCCGGCCCCCCTCTTCCTCACTCGCTTCCCCGTCTCTCGCTCCTCCTCCTCCTCTCCACCTCTTCCTAAAGGAAACGCATCCCAACACTGCTCTCTCCTCTCTACTCTGCCATTGCAGACATCTCCGCTCCCACCAACCTTCTCTTCCGCAGCTTTCCCGGCAACTAAGTGTAATGGAGAAAACAAGATCGAGCCGCTTTCTATAGAGACGAACCCAAAAGAAGAGGTAGGAGAGGTGCAGATGGAAATCATCTCCCCATCCTTGATTCTTATTCTCGTTTTTAATAATTTTTTTTCAGTATTTTTGGTCCCTTTGGTCCTTGTTCCCTCTTTCCTCTCCGTCGAAGAATAGCTCGTCTCTTTTATTTCCTTTGGTTTGTTTGGTTGTCTTTGTTCTTCTATCGAAGAGGTTTTAGTGCTTTTTGAAAGTTTCTTCCTTGTTCACTTCGCATATCTCCTTCTTTTTTCTTGGTTATTCGAGGTAGCAGCACCTGTTCTAGGATTTCCCTCTCTCCCACACCACCCCCCCCTCTAATGCATAATGGAGTATATTCCCCCATTCTTATCTTTCATTTTTAATCCTTCTCCAACGAGTTTTGGGCTGATGGTTCAAGAAACCCATGCATGAGTGGTTCAGTAACCTAACAGTTTCTTCTTGTTCTTGTTTTGCTTCGTCGGTTCCCTTTGTAGGTGGAGCAGTACGACATCGTGTGATTCTTGATTTGGTGGATTCGAGTTCTTTTTCTATGGGCAGCGAGCAAGATGGGATTTTGAGCAGTAACAATGTGTCGGCTGGGGGCCTCGTGTGGGTGCGTCGCCCTAACGGGTCATGGTGGCCGGGCCGGGTTGTTGGTCGGGATGAGTTGCCAGCGAAATGTGTTCTTCCGCCGAGATCAGGGACTCCCATCAAGCTTCTTGGTAGAGAAGATGGGAGCATGTGAGTATCCTCATCTGTAGATCCCCTTCTTCTGCCTGTTTTAAGTGGCTTGAATATTCTTCGTATCTTGAATGATGTTCTGTTCTGTATCTGGTTACAGATTTTTTTTTTTTTTTTCTATTCTCATATCCACTGAAGATCAGATGATAAGATTTAACACCGAACAATTATTAGTAGCTGATTCTGTTAACATAAACCATATGGATCATTGTCTTTTTTTTTTAATTCTACCTCACACCATTGTTTCAGCTGGCTTTAAAGACAAGCTATGTAAAATGAGTTCATTTGCTGCCACTACTATTTTGGCTGGGATTTGATGGCAATTTTTTAGTCAACTTTAGACAGAGAGCTATTGACTTAACAGTTGTGCATCAAGGCCAACCTAAGTTGCTCAGTGACATCTTGGAAAATAACAAGGAAAATGACAACAACAATGATACTGATTGTGCCTTCTTTCGTTTGTTTATGTTTGGTGCATGATTTTCTGTATCTTGAATTTTGTGGTTACAAAATCTGAGCAAAGTAGCTATACACACATATGCTATATCTGTTCACCTTTCTATTTCATGATTTAAGTACCATGCAGTCAGTATAAGCTTAATTTTGCTAATAATCAACTTGCAATCAGGGACTGGTATAATCTTGCAAAATCAACTCGTGTCAAAGCATTTCGTTGTGGGGAGTTTGATGAGTGCATTCAGAAGGCCATGGCTTTTGCAATCCGTTCAAAGAAAAGTTCAACCAGTACAGGGAAGTACATTCGCAGAGAAGATGCCATTCTCCATGCCCTGGAGATTGAAAAGGCTTACTTCCTTACTGGAAAGCAGAATGGCTCAGGAGTGAAGGACCCTTTCAGAACAATGGGTTATGATTTTCCCATGAAGTCAAGAAAGGTATATGGGCTTGACAAACAATTAGGTCATGTGGCCAGGAAACTTGATGTTCTTGAGGATAATTCGGCTCAAGAGGTATCTCAATCTTTAGTGTCATATGAACAAACAAACGATCTGATTTCTCCTGATATTAAGCAATCAGAGAAAAAAAGAAGGAAAACTCCAAATGATTCAGAAGATAACGAAGGAATAAAACGAATGAGAGATCTTCAGGAAATAGGTTTGGGGGTTGTATCCAATAGAAAGCCTAATGTGCATGCTGGCACAGGATGGTCCACTGAGCTAGGCCTTCCTGACAATGCTTCACTTAGCGAGTCAGACATTTATAATGGATTTTCTAGTTTGAGTTCAATAAAGAGCAGCAAAGATTCTTTTTCATCTCTGAAACGGAAGAGATCACATGTGGCCCAATCTCATGAGAATGTGAGAAGAAAAGATCGTCGACTAGCACTTAGTAAAGTTTGCGAGGGGACTAAAGTTATAGTTCCATCATATTGTCACTGGGATGGTGCTTTTGGAGGACAACCATCTCTTCGAGGAGCTTCTCCAAATAAGTTGAATGAATTGCTATCTAATTCAAGGAGGACAGATATTTCATGTGACATCACCGTCAGCCCACACTGTTCAGGAACTTCAAGTGAGGCATTGTTGAATGCTTGTGAGAACACTCGTGAAATTGATGATGCTAATTTTGATTCTGAAGTAAAGGACTCGGAGCTTGCGAGCATGTTGGAGTTTATTGACAATGACTGCTCCGATGGTCTCATTGATATTCCCCTGATAATGGCAGACAATATCAGGGAAGGTATGCTTTCAAATTTCCTCCTTTGTTTGTGTTAAAAATTGATCTTCTTTTAATTTTCTTCTATTTCCAAATTTGAATAACAATGAAGATCCTGACATTTAAAGTTAAATTGCATGAGATGACAAAACTTTTGTTGCTTCAGCATGGTAAACTAATGTTAGGCATTTTCAGTGCATTCATGTGCCATTTTTTATGCCATTCTGATCATATATTGGCATTACTAAGTTACATGACTTGGATGCCATTGTTATACCAGATAATCTGTCAATGTTACCTTGTCAACGAACTTGGATTTTGCAGCTGCCCACTGTAGAGTGGGATATTGGTATTGACATACTATAAGGATTTTTATGCTTCTTGTAGCTTATACCCAGTTTTAGTTTAAGATATGTCCTTATGCTGCATACTTGGTCATCATAGGTACTTATCCAGAAATGTTTTTCACCTGGATTATTACATTTGAGGGTTTGTTTCTATTATATTTTTTCTCCTTTTTTGATGAATTCTAGATTCTTGCAGTCATAATCTTGGATGAGTGTCATCTCTTTCTTATCTTCAACTTAATTTACTACTAACTATAGTTTGGTACATGAGATTTTATGCAATGGAAGGTTGGAGAGGATTATATGTACACAACCGAGGAACGCTGTTTCGCTCAGATAGGGAAAGCATACCGGTTTGGACGTAGAATGGTACATGGACTTTCTCGTTTCAGGCAGTCTGCTCCAACCAATAAAAAAAACAACTTACGGCTTGCGTTCGTTAGCTCTCTTCCCCGACACTCATCCGAGTCATTGCAATCACCTCTCACTGCCCGCCGCCCATTGCCCGCTGTCGATTCAGATATGTTTCCTTCTCTTCCTCCTCTTCTTCCTCCATCCTTCTTGTATCATTTTCCTCTTCCCCCTTCCTCCTTCCTCCTCTTCCTCCACTTTCTCCACGGCCACCTCTTCTTCTTTCCTCTTCCTTTTTCTTTTTCTTCTTCCTCTTTCTTCACTGCCTCTTTTCTTCCTTCCTCTTCCTCCTTCCTCCTCCACTGCCATCTGTTTCATTGGTACATACTTGTGTACCATGTGCCATACACTGATATCAATGGGTATGCATATACCTGTTCGACTAGGACTGATATGGCCAGTCGGTATGAGACTGTGTTCCTTGTAAACAAGTATTACCTATGGTTGTAGAGAGTGCATTTCTGTTTATCATATCCGTGTTGCAGTTCAGCTTATCTTACCTTGATTGCAAGTCTTGACTTCTACCAGTGTTTAAGTGTTCATATACATCTTGAATTTTTCGTGTTGTTAAGCTTGTAGGTTAAGAATATTGTTACTATTATCCCTTAAGCTCTTTTTATTTTCACTTTGGTAAGCGTCAAAGATGAGATTCGATCTTAGGACCTTTCTATCAACAATCAAGCTCCAAAAATTTGCCTTTGTTCCCCCCCCC
>LVTN01000054.1:638680-674018 GCA_001649415.1 Musa itinerans | reverse complement strand
TAAAAGACTTTTGTCGTACGAAGGTTTTTGAACCGACGTCGTTATTTTACCGCTGCACTAATTCACCCCCCCCTCTTAGTGCCAACCTTGGACTCTCGATCCTAACAGAAGAATGTGATGAAGTATTGGGGAGTCCCGCACAATATTATTAGTAATTGAGACACATGGTTCTTTGGACGATTCTGGATCGAGCTGTTCAAATTATTATGATCTAAGTTATACTTCTCCACAAACCTTTACACCCAAACGGATAGCCAAACTAAAAGAACAAATTCGTTCCTTGAGCAATATCTTTGGATATAGCTTAATTCTTTTATAACTTGCAGTGGAGGTCTACATTCAATAAGAAGGTCTACATTCAATAAGAGTCCCTTCGATATCATTATGGGACAATAGTCATCGACTCTTTATACCTTGGCAATTGGTTATATTGAAAGTAGCATATTAACATATCACTTTATAAAGGAATGACACCAAAATATAAATTTTGTATGAGCTTACTTGGAGAATGTGGCCAAAAGGACGAAGAATTGGAAATACTTGGAAAGACGACCACAAGAGTTTAAAGTTGGTGGCTCGGTATCAGTGAAGCTCCAACTAGCATCATTTCAGTTATTTAGGCATAATGTGCATAAGGGATTGGTGTGTAAGTAAGAAGAATCATTCCCAATTATCAACAGGATATATGCAATGCCTCCTATAAGTTACAACTGCAAGTGTGACTCAAAATTCACAATGTCTTCCACAAAAACAACTTGCAAGCATATCACTTAAACCCGTAGGATACTTCCTGAAGTATTTCAACTTGGCTAACCCGACTATTGTTTCCTATCAGAAATGAGTTGAAATCATTTTAGTGGATCACAAAATAATGCTATCTAATGGAGCATAATAGATTAGGTATTTGATGAAATGACGAAAGTTTCCCATACATAAACTAATTGAGAAACTAAAAATACCATGCAATATAAAGAAATAGTTATCAAAGCCTATCAATAAGCATCGATAAAAGCATTGATAATTGAAGTGGGGGAAAATGTCACATATGGTCATCGTGCACCCGTAATACTTTCATTAACGGATCATTCGTCATTTTTAATTACTTATACATATGTTTGATAATATATTTTACTTTATTTTTATGTGTTTGTACTTAAAAACTGTAAGCATGAATAGTTTATAGGGCTATAGAGTGATCGCTCAGCAGAGTGAACAAAATTACCTCAAAATGACCTAGTTTTTGCTTATGACAATCTATTTTTTATAGGTTGTGATCAGAGTAAAATGTCAACCATCTCAGCACTCCAGAACCACCAAGGTGGCATAAGACTAGATGAAGGTTTGAGATAGTATTAGACGTTGATTGGATTCATAAGTTTGTATGTAAAGCCTACGAAAACTTGCCAACGTGCTCGACACCTGATGAGTAGTTGTTTGTCGACTTGCGACTGTTTGTTTACCTTTTAAAGTATTTGTTTTATCCTTTCTCTTTTTTTTACACATCAAGTATTTGTAAAATTGCTTATAAATTGTTCGTCGCTTATTTTCAAAACTAATTAATTTATTCTTTTACAAGTCTTTCGGGAGTTGAGTAAGGTTACAACTAGGTTGACCCATTATGGACGGATAATATAAATGTGACTCACAACTTAGATAATTTCAGCTAAGTCTATAGCAATATAATCAAAACTAGAAACAATAAATTTGATATAATTAAAATAGATCTAACGCATAAATAGATAAAAAATAGATCTAATACACAAATAAATCTAGTTTCTTTAACGATTTACCATAATTTAGATTCCAGTGACATGACTTTGATATCAATTACAAGAAATAAAATTATTATATCAAAAAATTTAATGCTAGGATTGAAATAAAATATCGTAGACCTAAGATAGAAAGAATATATCTTTTGAACACATCAATCGATAGATATATTAGATGTCACAATGCAACGCACCATGATATATCTTGGATTTAAATAGGAAATAAGTTAGACTCTTATTTTTCTCTCTTCTTAATTTTAGGACCACTATAATTGATAAAATAGAAACGTATTGAGAAGTGAGAAAAGAGATATTTATATCATGATATAATCCATAGAAGATTTTGTTTATATATAGACGAGAGCAAATGATGATGATTAAGAGAGTCTCTTTATCTCTTAAGGAATCTTATCATAATTAAATTTTCTTTCTATTGATCGATAACTATAACAAAAATTAATTAAATTTTAAATATATCTTTTTTAATTAAATGGAACCCATAAATTAACAAGCACAAGTTATGTGAACAATCGAATACCTTCGAAATCAAATCTCAAAGGCAGCTCCATTTGAGAACAGATTGATAACATGCAACAGCTTCCAGGAATAAAGAGTAAAATCAAAGGCAGGCTGCAACAAGCACTAATGCAGCTTATAGAAGCATATATCCCGGTCCCCTAATTTATAACCTACCACCAGCCAAAGGTGGCTCAATCTTACATAGCAGCAGTTGTCAGAATCATTCTATGGTGTCCAAAACAATCAGAACTAATACCAAATGTTCCCAGAAGAAAGATTGTGTGCACCTGCAAGCGAGCAAGTCATTTCTCTTTTTTTTCTTAGGTTGGATATATATAACTCTTTTTATACTGTTTCCAAAATAACTTGGTCAATGTTAGCGCTGACTTGGCGTCACATTTGGCTCTATTAAATCATAGTCATGACTCTACGTCTCACCTGACACACGACTCGAGTGCCCCAATAGTTGGGCTACGCAGCTGACTTCACTTGGGCGTCGGCCAAGCACGCGCTTCGGCCTACACGTCAGGCCACGCAAGCACTCGCCTTATGCAAACCCACTGAGATGACGCGTGGCCAAAGGCAACGCTTCCTCTGAATCGGTGAACGGAGGCGACGACGACAACGTCCCACTAACGGTGCGTTCGTCGAACACTCGAAAACCTTCACCCATCGTTTCAGCTAGCCCAGCCCGACTGGCGGTTGGACCCAGTCGCCCTTCTCCCATAAATACCTTCACACGCTCACCTTCTGGACGCGTACATACGTATACTTTGGTCGCTATTCTGGTACAGGCGTGCGTATATAGGCCAAATGGGCTCTCTCCTAAACCGATATGGGCCGAACCGTGCCCTGACTTCTTGAATGGTTCGCCGAGCACTCACAAGTTCCACCCATCGTTCTACCCCATCTGTTTCGCTGTGGGACCTCGTTGTCTTTCTCCCGCAGGTATCTAAGCGTCTGCGTAACTGAAGTATACCTGCACGCTCGCCTTCCTCTCTTCTAATGAATCCCTCCACCAAAGAAGACGAGACGAGACGCCGAGAGAAGCAGCTATCGAGCGCCGGTACGATACTTCCTTGCGAAGTAACCGATCGCACCCCTTTTTTTTTGCCTTTCTCCAGTCACATTTAATTGCGATTTGTGTTTGTTCTCTGCTAATGGATGTTCTTTCTCTCGGATCCTTTCGCTCCTTTCCTCGCCAGAAGATCTTTTATGCGCGAGATGAGTTACGGGGAGATCTTGGTACCAGTAATGGGTTTTCTGGTGAAAAGAACAATTTTTTTTTGACGAGAATTTGGGTGATATGAGGACTTGAAAATAGGGGATGTTAGTTAATATATTCATTCATGATATACGGTATTGTGAGGGTTTCCGATTTTGTTCTTCCTTTTGGACTTGAATATTTCCCGTTCGATTACATTCTGATGACCTGCGTTAATTGGCGTTCGTCAGGACTAGAAAAGACTGTCGAGAGCAACTTGTTTGCTGATTTGCTTGTTCAGCTATCGAGGAAGACTTTGAATGCTAACTGTGAGCTAAAGTGTGGATGACAGGGACTAAATTATCTGGAAAATACATTAGAATCCTGAGCTGCAACTTAGTGGATTTAATACGAAATCCATCAACTTGGATATAATCTCTAGCAGCTGTTAGTTGGTCCTGCTGTAGGCAACTTTTGCTATTAACATGTTGTTCGGATAAAATTCAGTGCGTTACTGAGTAAGGATCATGTGTATTCCACGTCAGATCGATACTGACACGGACGCTTGTGGGTTATTCTTAGTCAGACTAACATCTTTTTGCTGGTGAACTTTGAATCTTCATGATGCTTTTCTATGCTTAAACTGTGAATAATGTCATTCTGGTGAAGTTTCTCATACTTGTTGCTTTTAGATTCTAATGTCTCTCTACAATCGATGACGTATGACTTAAGTGACTTTCTGTGAAACCAAGTAGAGAGAGTGGATAGAGAGGCTTACTCTTTTGCTTGTAGGAGAAGGTTACAAGATGAACAGTATTTCAAATCTATTCTCTATTCTTCATTTGGATGCTGAGGATGACAAAGAACAGATAGTCTCTCTTTCTGTTGCCAAGGATGAAACCCATGCCAAAAATTCAGGTTGGTTTTTTCTTGATTTGGAGCTAGTGAACTTAATATTGCATTATTAGGCTGACAAGATGATTGATATTTGGAATTCAGGTCTCCTTTAATGAAATATTGGTATGTTTTCTCTACAGGTGTAACTAAGGGAAAAGGCCAAACATCAGGAAAAAATAAAAGTTCAAAAGATGATAGATTGCAACAACAAACCCTTCCATCATCATCGGGTGACTACAAAATGCCCCTTGTGTGGATTGACTTGGAAATGACAGGTATGAACTTAAATTATTACTCTTTCGAGGTTAATGCATTAAACATTTGTCAGAAACTTGGTTAAGTTAATAATGCTTGTTGATATGAGTACATGCACTATCATTAACTATTTACATTACTTTTGAAATTCTTTTGATGTATTTCATATTAAATCTTTGCCTTTACTTACAGCAATTTATTGGTCCTGGAACTTATGAAACAACTCATATAAACTCCTTGTATTTGTCTAGAAATTATGAATAAAATAAAGTACTATGCTGACATTTGCAAACCAACATGTACACATCCAGCTAATTCATATGTAATCCCTATTTTCAAGTAAAATCTGTAGTGAAGGATAATTCTTGAATATTTCACTTTATTATTTTTAATCACCTGACCCTCTTTCTTCAGTTTTCTATTCATCCTTCGTTATTTTACCGCTGCACTAATTCACCCCCCCCTCTTAGTGCCAACCTTGGACTCTCGATCCTAACAGAAGAATGTGATGAAGTATTGGGGAGTCCCGCACAATATTATTAGTAATTGAGACACATGGTTCTTTGGACGATTCTGGATCGAGCTGTTCAAATTATTATGATCTAAGTTATACTTCTCCACAAACCTTTACACCCAAACGGATAGCCAAACTAAAAGAACAAATTCGTTCCTTGAGCAATATCTTTGGATATAGCTTAATTCTCTTACAACTTGCAGTAGAGGTCTACATTCAATAAGAGTCCATTCGATATCATTATGGGACAATAGTCATCGACTCTTTATACCTTGGCAATTGGTTATATTGAAAGTAGCATATTAACATATCACTTTATAAAGGAATGACACCAAAATATAAATTTTGTATGAGCTTACTTGGAGAATGTGGCCAAAAGGACGAAGAATTGGAAATACTTGGAAAGACGACCACAAGAGTTTAAAGTTGGTGGCTCGGTATCAGTGAAGCTCCAACTAGCATCATTTCAGTTATTTAGGCATAATGTGCATAAGGGATTGGTGTGTAAGTAAGAAGAATCATTCCCAATTATCAACAGGATATATGCAATGCCTCCTATAAGTTACAACTGCAAGTGTGACTCAAAATTCACAATGTCTTCCACAAAAACAACTTGCAAGCATATCACTTAAACCCGTAGGATACTTCCTGAAGTATTTCAACTTGGCTAACCCGACTATTGTTTCCTATCAGAAATGAGTTGAAATCATTTTAGTGGATCATAAGACAAAACTACCCAACGAAGCATAGCAGACTAAATACTTGGTAAAGTGGCAAAATCTTCCACGAACAGAAAACACTTTGGGAGCGTGAAGAGTGTCAACAGTTTAAGTGGGGGAGAATGTCATAAACGGTTATTGCGCACTCACAACATCTTCGTCAATAAATTGTTCATCGCTTTTGTTTGCTTGCACATACGCTTGGCAATGTATTTTGCCTTAATTTTGTATGTTTTTGCTTGAAAACTACAAGTAGGAACGAATCGAACGGCTGCAGGGCGATCACTGACTATGACGAGCAAAGTCATCCCAAAATGACTCATTTTCGTATGCCACGGTTTGTTTTCTACAAGTGGTGTGGTACAAAACGTCAGTCATCTCATCACCTTGGAACCTCGTATGTGACACTTGACCGGATAGGGGTTTGCTATAGTATTAAATGTTGATTGGATTTTACAAGCTTGCATGTTAAGTCTACGAGAATTTACCATTGCCGGATTTACAATTGTCCATTTGTTGTTTTCTCCTTACAAATTATTTAAAACTAACAAAAAACGAAACTTATCCATCGCTCGTTTTCAAACTAATTAATTTATAATTATCTTTTAATTAATTAATTTACTCTTTTATAAATTTTACGAAATAACCCTTGAATAACATACGAACCGATAACACACGTGCCTTACCCTTAATGATGAAGAGAATTGGTGTCAATAAGCATGTTAACACTCCATCTGCGGCTATAACATGGCACGCGCCAGAGTACAAGTTGTAGCATTCAAGGTTGCAACATTGATTGGGCACTAGACGTTACTCAATAATAAAACATCAAACTTAAAAAGGAGATGGCGGGCAGCGTTCGCCCGTGCAAGATTAAGTCAGTGCAAACTAGCAAATATGTATGTACATAGGATGAATTACGTTCGAGGATCAGGATAGCAACTGTTTGTGTCATTTAATACTTGAATACCTCAAGATCCGGGTGGCAGATAAACACAAACTAGTTTCTTTTAAATCCAATACAAACCAAGCAGAGTTTCTGATCATATATTCGCTTGTAATTCACAAATACACGCCATAAACAGCCCCCAACTTTTATCAGCACAATGACCTCTCGTCTGGAGCAAAGGCGTATGATTGTGTTGAATTGATTCAGGAGCAGCAGCTACTCTTCGTGGCGACTGGTTGACCCCGCATCTGGACCGTCGTAGGTTTGCCGGCATTCATAGCTGGCTGACTTGCCATTCTGTACACAAAAATCCAATGACACTATCAGTATGATCTAAAAGCTTGACTAAATACAAATCAAACAGTGATAACTCTACGAGGTTGGAGTGTTCTTCCATGCAAATGTAGACAAATAAAAGCTCACCTGTTCTTTATATCAGCAGCCATGGTCATAAATGCCTTCTCTACATTCGTAGCGTCCTTGGCACTTGTCTCCAGGAATGGTATGCCGATCTCATCCGCAAATGCCTTCAGGAACCAAGGCCAGAGATTGTTAGCTCATTTGGCTCAAATTGCATACTGCAGAAGATGAGGGATCCTGCCTTTGTTACTCCTTAACAGCAATAATTACCTTGCCAGCTTCATAAGATACTGCCCTATTATCGGTCAGATCACACTTGTTTCCCACCAAAAGCTTGTTCACATTTTCACTGGCATACCTGTCAATCTCATTCAGCCACTGCTTGACATTGTTGAAACTTTCTTGGTCAGTTACGTCATAAACCACCTGTCAGGCATATATTGTCAAACAAAACAGTATAGTAAACCATGGAAACTGAAATCACAGCAATAGAATCACGATGGATCTCACAATAATCCCATGTGCACCACGGTAGTAGCTACTTGTGATTGTCCTGAAACGTTCCTGACCAGCAGTGTCCCACTGCAATGAAGAGAAAACGTAATAGCATGAAAAGAACCTAAATGCTTCACGACAGATGCTAAATTCATTCTTACTTACAATTTGAAGTTTTATGGTTTTCCCATCCTGCTCTACCGTGCGAATTTTCTAATGAGATAAAAGAAACTGTCATGAAACAAGTTTTGGGTGGGGAGAGGAGAAAAGGGAGCAAAGAGGGAGAAGGGTATAAAAGTGTTGGCATACTCACAAAGTCTACACCAATTGTACTTATGTAACTTTCTATATAGGAATCATCCTGAAGCAAGAAACAAGAGAAAACTTACATATCATAGATCTCCATATGGTTCAATAAAAATGCAGAAAAATAAGACAATGTAGCACATTTCATGCAATAAAACATGTAATTCACACTTGTTACTGCACAATATAAAATGAACAACTGTTCATCAAATGTGAAATTGCCCAAAAACTTTAGATATGTCAATAACTCACAAACCTTGCCTGATTACATCAAATAGAAATATCCTAGGAAAGAAAAGAGACTTCCAACTTCCTAAAACTAATACACCTGAAAGGGAAGAATGATGATCTCAACTGACAACTCAACAACGGGCACAGTAAATAATATGCCTAAGGGTTTCCTTGGACCGGAGTCACCTACAAGGTCTTCCAATTTATACATATGTTGTGTTTGCTCATTCTTTATTTGTCTACCGCAGCAATTCCTGGTTCAACTATTTTCTTCGTGAAAACAAGCACATACACTATTTGCTTATATGATATCTGATTGTTGGTTTTCCATAATACACATATTGTTCCACCCTAAACCTTATTCAAAACACTTATATTTTAGGAGGTTCTTTCATGAAATCATTATATGTTCTGTCAGGTTTATAATGATCCATGGTATTAATTTAACACTCATGAATTCTCATATCGATAAAGCCAAGAAAATAAAATCATAATTTCTACATAAACAAACTTTTGTTTACCAACGGTTGAGATTAACTTTTCATTATGTGATATCAAAATAAATTAATATGATTAGGTGCATAATTATTAATTTATTTTGATATCACAAAATAAAAAATTAATCTCAACTGTTATGAATTTAAATATAATGGAAAGGGATATTATGTGTGTGCATCATAGAAAATCAATAATCAGAGATCATATAAGTAAACAATGTGTCCGTTTATTTTCAACAAAAAATAGTTGAACTAGAAACTGCCACTGTACACGAATAAAGAATGAGCAAACACAACAAATACATAACCTAAAATTGGACAGTTACACAATGTTCCTATATGATTAAAACAGTATGCCTCTATGGTAATAATGTTCCTACAGTAAAAGATATAGTGTCATAGAAAAAGCCAAAAGTAGCACAACAGAGTATTATCATAAGACAATAGCAAGTTCCAAAGAACTAGAAAAGAAGACAAAAGAGGAGATCTTCACCGCAAATCTAAGTAGAAGACATGATTTTCCAACCCCTGAATCCCCAATAAGCAGAAGCTTGAACAGATAGTCACTGCAATATATACATTGGTCATAGACGTTGATATTCAGAGTTTCTATTCCCTAATAAATAAAATTGCATCAATTTCAACTTTACTCCATACTAGAAAAATGGATGAAGGTGAATCTGTACCTAATGCTTCAAAAACTTTTAAGAAATTACAAAGTTACAACCCACTAAAATATGAGTACTAAAATCAATGCATATGGTTGATATATAGCTTCAATAACAACTATTTTTTATAAGAAATATTTGCTGACATACCACATAATAGCAAGTCTGAGCGAAATAGATTCACAGGTCCCAACAAGTAGAGAAAATTAGCATATCTTTGTTCCTATTTTTGTCTCCCATTTGAGAAACCAGAGTATCATGAACCATTAGATTTCTACTTAAGTCTAGTTTGGCAGCTTGGAGTCTATTTACTGCACTCATTAATCAAGATGAGGGAGAGAACTGCTAAACTTAGACCTGACTAGCACAAAAGTAGTGTCCAAAATGCCATGTTTCTTTCTTCAGTAAGAAATACTTGACATTAAATGTTAATACTTACCAGGAATAACATTGTCACAAGTTCTGATTTGATATATCACACCAAAAGTCAAAAAACGTAATCCATAAATGGCATACTTCTATAATAGTAATAAGATAACTTCTTAATACTAAGCCATACAAGGGATTGTTATACTTTTGTTTCTCAATGCCAAGTCATGCAAGGGATTGTTCTATTTATGCATCAAAATATTTTCTTTAGCAATCAATATTATATGTTCTATCAAAATTGTCATTTTCATTTTATTAAATGTAAATTCATCAATCTGTTTTTTTTTTTCCTTAAAAATTCATCAATCTGTTAATGATTTTTTTTTTCACTTAATAAGAAACATTTCCAAACAAAAGACATAGATGATCCTGCAGATATCTATGAGGTAGTCCATCTAAAGGTAATAACACTTGATGCCATGTGAGAATGGCTCAATTTGGTATGATGGAATGTCAAAACATCCCAGTATCTATATAAATCAGTTGGAATCTCATATTTCAATTTATACTTGCCATATAAGAACTTGGTCCTATTCCTATATATGCCTTAGCTCTGAAAGGGCAGGTTCCTCTGAGTCCTTATTCATTATCCACTTGCACCATGGTATCATTTCTAATTATCTATTACAATTGTTTTACCAATCTTAGAATAAAACTTCATCTTATCAGCAATTCACAAAATCATCAAACATAAAAAAAAGTCTCTTGTGAATTAGAAAATAACAGATACGAATCATTCTCATGCAGCAACAAAATATTCTGCTGCAAAAAACCAAGGATATTATATAGTTTCAATGCTTGATTACAGATGGTAAAAGAAGCAAAATACTGTCATCTTCAACAGTTTTGAAAAATTTTCATCATCTGTTTCAGTTTTAACCACATCAGAAATCAAAAAGCTCAACAAAGATATAAAAAAATGATAATAAAAAAAGAAAAAAAACATGTATTATGGATCTGCAAAACATACCTACAAAAGAACAAAATTCTATCATTTTTAACATAGTTGAAAAATTATCACCATTTAGCAGATCTTCCTAGTCTAATTTTTTCCACGATAGAGTGTTAAAAATCTATATCTGATTATTTTATCCGCAACAGATCTTTACTAGAATCTGTACTACAAACTGAAACTTCGAGAAAGATGAGAGAAAACAAAAAATAAATATCTTTTTATGCAAAATTGTCCTTTGATCTCATGAAACAAAAAAAAAATCAAACTTTGATCGTTATTTTATCAGTTCAGACATAACACACGAAGTTAGAAGATACTTTACACAATAGTTTATCCTTTCGTTTATTTTCTAGTGAAAGCATGTATGAGAGCTCATAATCATCACATGGATTCAGCTTTCTCACAAAGTGGATGCGATGACTGAAATCACACATCAAAGGAGGTAAAGCTGATAGCCACAATGGACGCACCAAATCTTTGAATCCAGTTTCTAATAATAAAAGGTCCAATACTGGTCATTATGATCTCATATTCCATGCCGATACTGATCTACACACATCACAACATACATTAACAGTAGAATTTTGGTCGCCAACTAGTGCGGCAAAAGAAAAGGGCGAAAAACCCTCGTCACATTAATATCTTGAACTCGCTCGCCCCTGAAGAGAGAAAAGCCGGCTAAAGCATGCCGAAGATTAGGAAATCGAGAAAAAAAACCAAAAGAAAAGGAGACGATCTGCCGAATCAAAAGCCGCAAAGAACAGAAAACCCTAGTTAATCGCAGACAAGAGACTACTTGGTAAAGGAAAAGAAAAGAAATCGATGATCGGAGAAGCTTACTATTCGGGATTCATGACGAACCAACCCTTGGAACCCTAACTCAAGAAGACCTCGTAGAAACGGATATGGAGGAGTCGAAATAGAGAGAAAGGTTTGGGCGAGGGATCGAGGAGTTCATTTAAAGAGAAAGTTGGGAAGTCATCAATGTGAGTCGTGGTGGAGTCTCCAAGCGTCTTTGGTGTCCATCCCAAAGGGACTCCTGACGCGTATAGCTTACGCGCATGGACATACGTACCAACCTCTTCTGGGGCCCCAAAATGTTTGCTTGAGATACAGCCACGTAGGTAATAATTTTGAGACGACATGGTACTTTTCCTACCCCTTCGCGTTCAGCAGCGAACCGGTTCAGCAGAGTCAGCATGGGACCCATGTTTGTTGTCCTATCATGAAGCGTGTAGGTTGAACATCGCTGTAACGCAATGAAGTTGTTAACAGAGCTTCTCTATTCATAAAGGCAAATACGAGTACCAACTCCGAAATTGGCTACTTGACATATATAAAGCTTTCAACATGAGAATAAAAATCCGAAGCAATGTTTCCGTTGAGATTCGTGTTAAACGATCAACTCCTTGATATGTTTGGAAAAGGCCTTGTGCTACGTGTGTTCCAAGATTGACAACACGTCCGCCCAAAGAAGGTGGTCCCACACGCTGCATCCATTTAAAGGACAGGTGAGTGTTTTGGGTATCTGACCTTCGCCGCCCCGCAGGGTCGGGATAATCTTTTTTCCCGGTCCCACGGCCCCATCAATAAAAAGGACGGTGGCGATAGATCCACGTCGTCCTCGAGCAGATCCCATGGCCAATATATCGGGGTGACCCGCGCCGCGGCCTATAAATGGGGAGCTAATCACGTCCTTCCTCTGTTTGGGGCGCTCCTCCGTTACGGAGTAAGCGATCCACATCGGATATATCGGATCTCGTCCGCCTTGATACGTCCGAAACGGTTACGATGGCCCGCTTTGCCGCCGGCGCGCTTCGCCGCCTCGTCCTCGTCCTCGTGCCGCTGCTGCTCGTGGAGTCCCGCCTCGATCCCATAAGGTTGCCGTCCGATCGCGCGGCAAAACCGATCATCGGTGAGGGCGACCCTTTGGGGACGAGGTGGGCGGTCCTCATTGCCGGATCCAATGGATACTACAACTACCGCCATCAGGTATCTCGTCTCCCGCTATCCATCTCCCACTTCCGTCTCATGATTTTTTCCATAGAGAAAGAAGGAAACAAAAACGTCTTCTCGGAGTAACAAACCGCCTTCCTGTTTGGAAATCTATTATTTTGTCGCGTTCGTCAACGTTGTTTGTTTCATGTTACCGTTATTGTCAATAGCGTGCCCGAGGGACCAGCGCGTTCGTTTGAAGGATTTCTCGAAGAAATTTCTGATATTTCGCAATTAGATAGCATATACAGGATCATATTTTGATTAACATGCTTGCGGAATGCGGCACGAGCTCAATTTTTCCGATGAATTCTTCATGATCAAAGAATTGGTAGGCAAAGACGTTTAGGTTTGACTCGTGGTTGTGGAAAGTATATTGATCAGACATGATTACTGGCATTTCCTCATGCTATTTTCTCTTGCCTAATTAAATGGATGCGGTCCCCTTTGTTGGGTTGTAGCGGTAGCATATATGCATAAATGTTATTCGATATTTCTGTCATTTTGTGTTCTTCTGATTCCATTTTTCAACCCTCGGAGCTGTTCCTATTGGTTTATTATTTACTTCATACAGAAACATAAAAAAGTTTGCATCTGTTCAGTAAACTATTGGTGAGCTCTTGGAATTTTTTTATCGTGGTTGGCCTAGAGCTGAATCATCGCTTGATAAGGAAAATTGACCCTTGTTTAAAAGAGCTCGATGTAGATAGATATTTTGTATAGTTGTTTCCACTTCTTTGAGGTTTGATTGTGAGATGGGTTATAACTGATTGGATTCCGGAGATCACCAATTAATTTTCTTTTTATGTGGAAAAAGAAAATCATTTTAGTTGCTCTTTAGCACAATACTAGCATGTCTATAAAATTGTACTAATTTTGGAAAACAAATTTGAAATATTTTTCTGCTCATTATGCAAAGTTTTGGCTATAGACAATACCAAAATTGTATAAAATTTAATTTGATGTTTTCAACCTTACAATTGTCATTTATTAAATTTAGCTTGCTATCTTTTTCCACAGAAGTAGGGAACAAACCTTAATGGACACTAAAGTTGTCTACGACAGTTTGGGTGTCATGGGTAAGGGTATTCAAATCGAACTGAACCGGAACCAAACCAATTCAAAACCAGTTTGGTCAGAACTGATTCACCAGTGGTTTAGTTTTGGAGGCTATAAATGGTTCCAGTTCGGTGGTAACTTTCTTCAGTTCGGTTAACTGGTTTGATCGAACTGAACCAGTCTTAATTTAAAGGATATCAATCTGGTTGAGTTTACTATCCTAAGCCCTTAATCGATTTAAATTGATCAATCAAAATGACCCATAGGCTCAATTTTACATATGATGTGGACTCAATTTCACAAAGATTGTCGTGATGCTCAATTGGACCAAGATTTTGGTTCGGTTTAATTGAATTGAACTGGTTCATTTAAAAAATATATATTTTTTAGTTGTATGAAATTACAAACCGGTTAACGGAACCAAATTAACCGGTTTTGAATTGGTTCTAGTTCGGACTACCTTACTTTAACCGAATCAAATTGAAAAAATGATTCGGTTTGGTTTGACCCTTAATAGTTTGGTTCGAACAAGTTTGAACACCCCTAGTCATGGGTTAGATCACAGAAGCGCCCTCTACACATGTGAGGGTATAATGACCATTTGTATCTGAGACACTCTGAAGCACATAATGGCAAAAGCCTCGTCTGGATTACCTTTATATGATATTGCATAATTGCCTCCGTAATTATGGTGTAACATAAACATTCACTGTTTAGATACACAACCATTTAGTTACACAAAATGCCTAAAGTTACACCGATAGCAACTACGAATACTGATTGGAAGTTCATTTATCATTGTTTATGTCATTTATATCATTTGTATGAGGAGTGTTTTTCTCTAATTCAAAAATGAATGTACTGTGCCTTCACAAGACACCAGGCTTTTGGAGTTTTCTGTTGACTGGAATATTGACAATTAGTGGCAATTGATTATTTTTAGCCAGACAACTTTTTATTATATAAAGTGGCTATCTTTTTGCAGCTTGACCATTTCTTAGTGAGTTCTTCTGTAATCATAAATAGGAAATATTTTTTATGCAAAATAAAAAACATCCATCCATGTCTTGATTCAGTTCTGGTTAGATTTTGCCTAATATCAACACTTCTTTGAATTCTTTCTTCAGGCTGATGTATGTCATGCATACCAAGTCCTGAAAAAGGGTGGATTGCAAGATGAGAATATCATTGTTTTCATGTATGATGACATTGCTAATAATGAGGATAATCCTAGACCTGGGGTCATTATCAATGATCCACGGGGTGAAGATGTTTATGCTGGAGTGCCAAAGGTTTTCTCTTTCTCACATTTATATTTACAGTTCCTGTCCATCATCATGGGCTCTTGTCCAAGTTTGGAATAATCCTTTGCAGGACTATGTTGGAGATGATGTTAACGTGAACAACTTCTTTGCTGTACTCCTTGGAAACAAAACTGCTTTGTCTGGTGGAAGTGGGAAGGTTGTTAATAGTGGTCCAAATGATCATATCTTCATTTTCTACTCTGATCACGGTGGACCTGGAGTACTTGGTTAGTTGGACAATATGTTTCTTATTATTGTGCCATTGTATGTCCAATTATTAAATTGTTTGTTTGGTTTCTTATATTTCCATAAGAAGGAGAATGTAGTTCTTTTTCTGAAGTTGTAGAACTTTGAATTATGACTAGCTGCAATTTTACTATGAAGTTGTAGAAGTTTGTGAAATCTCAGCTTATTTGAGAATCTCATGGGATCGGGTTTAGTTCCTCAAATGTTCTATTTTCTGACTCCACACTTGTAGCATCAGAGTGATAGCTTTTCTAATTTCTGTTCTAAAACTTCTTAGGGATGCCCACTTATCCTTACCTTTATGCGGATGACTTGATTGCCGTGTTAAAGAAAAAACATGCTTCTGGATCCTTTAAAAGCATGGTAACATCTATTATATACCCTGCGTCTGCACTGTCATACCTTTTTTATATTGCAGTTTATATTTGTTCGTGTTTTACTATGTAGGTATTTTATCTTGAAGCTTGTGAATCTGGGAGTATTTTTGAGGGCCTTCTCCCAGACAATATAAAAGTATATGCAACCACTGCAGCAAATACTACAGAAAGTAGTTATGGAACTTACTGCCCCGGAATGTACCCTTCCCCTCCTCCAGAATACTCTACCTGTTTGGGGGATCTGTATAGTGTTTCTTGGATGGAAGACAGGTGTGTAAACCTTCTCCACCAAATGAAGCATCCTGGTTATCTGATATAATGAGCATCTTTTGTTGTCAACGAATATATGCATCTGCTTTTTGGATAACATTTCTACATACAAGATTGTGCACCTTTATGTGAGCATTCTGCTTGAGAGAAAATGAAACTGTACCTTCTATTCTTTCTTGAGATCTAGTGATATTACAGCAGAAAAAAGAGAAACAAAGAAAAAGATCCAGTGTTGTCGCATGATTTTGTTGGCTTTATATTTTGGCACGTCAGCATGTCATTTATCCTTGTATAGCTTGAATTTTCTTTTAGAAAATAATGATCCTCTCTTAGGTCTACTTGATGCAGATGAGTTGATGGTTTCTTTTGATTAAACTGAAAAAAAGTATTCTGATAGAATATATAAACAGAAATAGGTCTTGAATACATCTAAAAAATGGAATTCAGACTAAAGAAAACTGTGATTTAACTAAATTGCTTCTGAAGTTGATACAGAAGTGATCAGGATGGGAAACAATGATTTTATGTTTTTGGTAGGGCATACTTCAAGCAGGAAGTAATCCTACTTGTCTGTGTATAAATCAGTCATGTAGTGTGTCATATCTTGGATGTCTGTTGACCTTTTTGGTTTTAGTTATCTTACATGGTTATTTTCTTGCATGGTCAGCTATATGCACAATTGGCGGATTGAAACACTGAAGCAGCAGTATCAACTTGTACGCGCTTGATGCCGTAGTTTCCTCATTGTATGTCACCTGTTTCTGTAGCTGTCCATTTAAGCACTTCTATTAATCTTTGCAGGTCAAAACCAGGACTGCAGTTCACAAGACATTTTTATTTGGTTCTCATGTCATGCAATATGGGGATCTAGATCTAAATGCAAAAAAACTTGTTTCGTACGTAGGTTCTAATCCTGCCAATGATAATCTCACTTATGTTGATTATAATTCCTTGCCACCATTACCAGAGGCTGTGAACCAACGTGATGCAGATCTAATTCATTTCTGGCATAAGGTTCATTTTATTTATAAGTTCTTTGAACCTTTTATGCAACATTAGGTTTTAAAACATTACTTTGCCTGTGCTGCTTTTGTTGTTATGCAACTAATTTCTTTTTTTTTTTCTTATTCGAAGTTTCATAGGGCACCTGAAGGTTCCGGTCAGAAACTTAATGCTCAAAAGCATCTACTAGAAGTAATGGAACATCGTCTGCATATAGATACCAGTATACGACTTATCGGAAAGCTTCTTTTTGGTTCCGAGCAAGGGCCTGAAGTGCTCGAGACTGTCCGACCAGCTGGCCAGCCTTTAGTGGATGACTGGTCCTGTCTCAAGTCAATGGTGAGTAGACTGATCATCTTACCCTTTCGACATATTGAACTTAGATGTATCTCTGAATCCTCCTACGAAGTCCTCTTTTGCTTTGCAATGTGGTCTTGTTGTTGAGACAACACACTTAGTTTGAGACACTAAAACTCACAACCGAGCAGCTGAAAACTTCATCTTACCTACACTAGGCACCTCGTCACTTCATGTAAAATTGTACTCTAGCATGATACATATACAGTTGATTTCTAAATTGTTTTAAGGTTGCAGCTCTATTCCTGGCTGACAGCAATTGTGATAGGAAAATTGCTTTGACTAATTGCACATCCCAATTATTCCACTAGTTTTTTCTCATGGTTTCAATCTTAATTGC
Organism: Musa itinerans; assembly: GCA_001649415.1. Lineage (NCBI taxonomy): Eukaryota > Viridiplantae > Streptophyta > Magnoliopsida > Zingiberales > Musaceae > Musa > Musa itinerans. Next base: position 656,301 of record LVTN01000054.1, on the reverse strand, counting down.
CTCTTCATAACCATCTCTTATGTTTGTCTTTTCTAAGAATCATCACAGAATCCATATCTAAATCTTTGGTCGATCGATATGTTACTAGGGCAATTCAGTTTCTTGGAGTACTGTGAGATACTGCATTCTAGGTCAATTCTTCCTCTGAATATGAATTGGCGCTCGAAAGACCGGGTTCAAGGAGTGGTTGATGTTAAAAAAGAACTTGGATCTCATTGAATATTCTCTAGACTAGATCATATAACTTATCATTTGATTTCAATTCTGTCCTTGCTTTTTGTTGTTGTAGGTACGGGCGTTCGAAACATACTGTGGGTCTTTATCTCAGTATGGAATGAAACACATGAGGTCCCTAGCAAACATCTGCAATGCAGGCATCAGGGAGGAAACCATGGCCGAGGTTTCTGCTCAAGCTTGCCTGAGGTTTCCCTCAAACAGCTGGTCTTCTCTCCACAAAGGCTTTAGTTCCTGACCCAATCATGTCACTAATGCCTGGCCGTGGCTTCGAAATGTGACCAGAGTGACAGTAGCTGGAGAAATCTGTGTCAGATTGAGACTCCAGAGTTCGTGAGATGCCTTTTTGTGTAAATGATTCACTCGAGGTATTTATTTACTCTCTGTCAAATTTAGTGGTCATGGAAGCATGCATCTTTTCTGTACCACTCGATCACCTTCCATTTCACTATCAAACACATATATGACCACTAATCGAAAGTTGCTTTCAATTTATCATCTTCATTCCCTCAACCCATTGCATGTTTAATAAGACTTGGTTTAAGTATACGTTCATACACATATATCGTTGTTTTTTGTGTATAGCATGCCTATGTGTTGAAGCAAAGTAAGTCTTGGCACCTCATCTTTCTGCTTCTATTTAGATTCCTTCCCCATATATGAATTTGGCTGGTGAAGTGTCATTGTCAGTGCCTTCCATCCTCTGCAGTTTGGACAGAGCCGTCTTCCTCGACGTCCAACGGGAACCAGAAAGTTCTGTTTCGGTGACCTCTAACCGGCCATGTCTCCAACTGGGTGTGGTGACAAAACTATATGGAAGACAAAGAAACGTAATAAGAAAGATATATATGGAAGAGGAAGTGTCTGTCAGGGATTCATGTGATGGACCCTTCTTTCCTTAAGCATCACGGGACGAAAAATAGTGATTGATGACCATTAATTGCGTGCATTCCTCTGGCATTCGGGTTTATTTAAGTACAAGAATAGGTGAGTGTGCACTTCGGCGATGCGACGCTTTGCCTAAAGGTTTGTGGTTGGGATCACTTGACAGTTGTTCTAATATAAATACATCTAATATGAAAATATGCTTTTGGTTTACAACCTGGAAATATGAGAAAGTTGGGGAGTTGGAGTTAAAGATAGATTCACGCACTTAACGTAAAGAGTCACTGAGAAGTCATGACGAGAACAATTCTCTTTTTATCTTTGACAGAGAACGCGGCAACGAAAGGGACTGCAAAACCGTGTTTACAGCGAGGATGCCTCTCCCCTTTTGCCCAAAGATGAGCCGCTCAAGTAACTGAAGAAGAAGCGGCATCTTCGATTCCAAATGCTATGCCTCGAGCTCATCGTCATCAGCATCCTTGTTCTCCTCCTCCTGAGGGCATCGGGCCACCACCACATGCTTTGTTGGTAAAGAGGCACAAATCTCGGGTCCCTCTCGTCGGAGCACAGGTACGATGACACAGCACGCTGATCGATGAACTCGCTTTCTCGATCGGAAGATTGATGTCCGTAAGGCAGTATGATTTGGTTAGTGGAGATGGGAACCAAAAGCTGTGTTTTTGACCCATCGATCAACTCCATGTCTCAGAATAATCACACCATCCGGATTGGAGTTTTAAAGGCACCAAAATAATCACATAGGTTGCATCAACCACAGATCAATCCATCCATCGCACACCACAAAATCTCACCAACAAATCATGAACATGAACTAAAGAAAAACAAACAGAACAATTAATAACACATCAATCTCTGCAGCCAAAGCATATCATATCTACACACACACACGCACTAGACCCCATACTACGCGTTAAAAAAACTCATCGATCGCCATCACCACCACCCTTATTGAAAGAAACCCTAAAGACGACCCAATTCCACCCTGGAATGACTAGCCTACGACCAGGATCACTCAGTGACGGAGGGATCCGAGGAGGAGGACGACGGACGAGGCGAGAACGGCGACGGCGAGATTCGGGGAGAGGGCCCCGGCGGCGGACGTCGGGCTGGGGGCCGGTGCATCGGCTGCCACGGCTCCGACTGCCAGGAAGGCGGCGGCGACCACGGCCACGAGGGAGATTGCGAGGGACTGGCCTCCGATTGCCGCCATTGCTACCTGCGAGTCGAGATTTTTCTTCTGCTTCTTCTTCAGATGGGGTTTCGGGAGAGAGGAACAGAAGCGCCAATAGCACAACAGAAACAGGGCTATTTATAGACGAGAGGAGTTGGGTAGCGGGTGGATACCCGATCCGATCCGACAGCTGTCGCCAGCTGCTCTTCGGTGGTCCGTCGCTAAGTTGTTCGGTTCTTTCTTTATTTACCCAAAATACCCTTCCGATCGATGCACGCAATTAATAACACCCGCCGTTTCACTCATCAATATTTATTTATTAAATAATAGTAACATGTTTTCAAGGTTTTGAATCCTTAAATATCATCAAAGAAGAAAATTAAGAACATAATACAAAAAAAATAGTTTATTCAAAACATTTATGTTGTTTAATTTAGTTAATATTTTTCGATGTCACGTAATATCACAACCGCAAGTAAATGTCATCATATTGTGACTATTTCATCATTCGATTTTCTGCATGCAAACCAAAATCACGAGGGGAAAAGGCTACGATAGGATGGGACGTTGATGTCGTCTTTTGGGAACGCGTCTCTTGGTTGGTTGGAAAAAGTGTTGACGTCGGTTGGATCAAGGGGTCGAGACGTTGACATCGTCTTTTGGGAACACGTCTCTCGGTTGGTTGGAAGAAGTGTTGACGCCGACTGGATCAAGGGTCGAGGCATTGTCGTCGACTTCCGGGAGCGTGTCTCTCGATCGAGATGGTCGTGCCTCCGAGGGTGGCCGAGTTCCTGCACATATGCCCTAGTCGAGGGTTCCCGACTTAGGCCCCTCGTAAATTAAGTTAGTGGTCTTTTTTTTTTCTTTTTTTCATCTCTGTCGATCATGGGCTTTTATACTATTGCCTAAGGATCGGTCGTACGCGGATTTGGCATGACAGCCGATCCCCCGAGTGATGAGATGATACTGTTATGCGATCGTCGCCCGATATGCACAAAACGACGCCATGCAGCGTCGTCTCAAGCTTTTCAGGACGGGACTCGCCAAGGGGGCGCCTCCCTGTACGGGCTTTGGCTCGGCACAGGGAAGCATCCCTCGTGCTGACTTGGTAAGAGCGTGATGCGACGTGGGTCGTGATGTGATCATGATCCAAAATATACCTTATCACATCATTCATTATCTTCATCGTTGTTTTTTTAGAATAATTATTTAGAAGGTCGTTTGATTTGCCTAATTTTGATTACTTATGCAAAACAATTTTTCTGTGTAAAAAAGAATATCATCTCCTTAAACAGCAACAGTGTAGACTGTTTTCCCCGTGACTTATTAATGCAAAGGTCACATTCAATGGAAGCAGTATTTTGTTTCTGAGTTCAAGGATGATCAGTGATCCATTTCAAGCTAACAAAGATCCACATTAAGTCCTCCTATCTATAAGTAATTGCACATTAATGAGAACTGCAGCTTCTTTTATCTTCCTTGTACCGGTTTACGTAGTACTTATCTACGGAGCACCGAGTTGCTGTTCTTCGTGTGTACCAATCCATCATGCCTGCATGTATGATGTTACAACTCATTCAATTCCAAACTTCTTCATCTATTAGTCTATTGCAGGTAGATGCCGCAATCCCACTTCATCCCAGGAGGAGTAGCTGCCGTTTTTGAGGTCTTTAGTTGCAGCGAAAGCATACCTGTGTGTGCGCGCGCGTGCTTGCGGCTGCCATTAGCAGCACTGTCACAAAAAGCCGCCTTCTCTTGAAGAACCACAAATGATTCCTAAACTTGCCTTCCTCAAATGATACAGTTAAACCTGGCTCCGCCACACCACCAATTCTTCGGCTAATCCAACGTTACATGCAATGAGAAGTAGGCCAGAGATGTGTTAGGTGAACTCTCTTCGTCCTTCTGTTTCCACCACCACAAGTACACCATCAACCACTGTTGGAAATCTTATGAATCCTTCTCTTGAAGAACCACAAATGATTCCTAAACTTGCCTTCCTCAAATGATACAGTTAAACCTGGCTCCGCCACACCACCAATTCTTCGGCTAATCCAACGTTACATGCAATGAGAAGTAGGCCAGAGATGTGTTAGGTGAACTCTCTTCGTCCTTCTGTTTCCACCACAAGTACACCATCAACCACTGTTAGAAATCTTATGTTATTCTATACCTCTCTCTCTCTCTACATTTGTTCATTAATATGGGCGTCAGTTGCTGTGGAAATGGTTCTCACCTCTCTCTACATTTGTTCATTAATATGGGCGTCGGCTGCTATGGAAATGGCTCTCACTATCTCAATGTTTCTTGAAGTATGAACAGTGGTTCAGATACAAGTTTATGCAGAACAAAGGGAAGCTTAGGGTTGCTACATCCGAGTGGAAGATACAAACATAGCACAGCAGATAGCAGCACATTCCCATGAAAATAGAACACCTCAAGTTTTGTTCTTTTACTAGTTTCGAGTATCGGCAATCGACATCCACACACTATGACATTCATTTTGATGCCTTATCTGCTCTTAGGAAGTAGCTCATTCTAAGTTTTGAAGCTGTAATATGACAACCACCGAAGCCAACAGTTACGACAAAAATGACTTGTATAACTCTGACATTATTCAGTAAAATAATTGAGATAGTTTTTGGTGTCGATCTAAATATACATCATAATCTTACCTAAATATAGGATTTTTGGCTTCAGGCTCTTCTGCAATGGAGGACACCAGGAATGATGAAATGTATTCAGAGTTCATCATGAACATTCATGGTGGATGGGAGGGTGTGGTTCTCAAACAGAAATCTTATTGCCAGAGATGCTTGAAGTGCTGCACCATAGGGGAGTGCTGCCTCATTGACTGTAAAATATGGTGATTGCGCAGGGTACACTGGTCCCTGTGTCTCATTCATCATCCCGATGAAGTAGTAGTATGCAGCAGGGACAACCTCGGTGAAGAAAGCAAAGTCTTCAGCTCCCATTACTGGCTTTCTTTCCTGTACGTTGCTAATTCCAAGCATCTCTGAAGCCACCTTCTGGAAATGCACATGGAGATCCTTGCTATTGACTGTAACAGGGAAGAAAGGATGATCTTTGTCGAGGAAGTCAACAGTCGCTCTGCACCTCTGAACAGATGCTTGTGCAACAATCACCTGTTAGAGAAACCAAGAGAATATAATGTATTCAGTGTAAGCCAGATGCATGAAAGCTCACACATTCTCAATTCTCCACTAGATTTAGTGCTGAACCAGTGTGTTCCACAGCTGGTTGTAACAAGCATGCAAGTAAGCTTTGAGAGTATAGTTAGATGTCAGACCTCTTCAATTCGTTGCTTGAGTTGAAAAAAGCTTTCTTTGGAAAATGCTCGGAAGGTGCCACCAATGGTGACTGAATCTGGAATCACATTGAATGCTTTTCCTCCTTGAAATTTTGCAATTGTTACTACCTACATTGAAAAATAATGAGTAATCAATTATTCTTACCTGAACAGAAGGTTCTCACAAAACCTAACTGGTTAGGTGAATTTAAGCATGTAGGAAAGCACAATTGAATAAGCAAAAACCTATATTGTCATCCAGAAGTTGCCAAATGCTTGTGACCTGTACTCTTTTATCAAATTTTCTCTGCAGTGTCACTGTGCTATCTTCAGTTTCGAAGGGTCTTAGCTTCCTTTACAGGGTTATTTATCATCATGTTGTTTGATAAGCAATCACGTCAAAATTCAAGAAAAAAAAAATCCATGGATGCTATCTTTAGATAGTATTTTTATATTGTACCTTTGACTATTCTCTATTATTTTAAGAGAAAGAAACAAGTCCTAACATCATGTAATATATAAGACAATCGTTTCAAGCAAGGTTCGCAATACCGTACCGTATCGATGTTTCGACCTGGACTCGGTATGGTACGGTACGTGTGTACCGAGCGGTACACCCAGGTGTACCGAGCACTATAACATTGCTACAGTCGACATCGAGCGTACCGGTAGCGGGCGGTCCGCATACCGGTAACCTGTCGGACCGGTACATACCGCCCGTACCGGGCGGTATGATTCGGTATGGCAGACATTGGTTTCAAGTTTAGTCCACACTGAGTGGCTTCCTGGGGTTGAGTCAAGCCTCCCGTAATGTACTTCTCAAGTAATAAGTAGAACAGATTAACTGTTATTGTTATCTTTGTATGTTACTTCAGAGATGATTAGTATGAAATTGAAAGCTCCATTGAGAAGGCCAGCCTTTGGTTGAGAACAGGGCCAGTGTGGATTCCACAACCACAGAGGCACCCAAAGGAAAGAAGACAAGGAAAAGGAATGGATATGTGCACATGGATTCTTTTGAACACTTATTCATAACATAAAACATAGGAAAAGAAAGAAACCTGTGAATCCAAAGGATCGGCTTCACGTGAGACAAGATGCTGCAAGCTCACAATCACATTTGACGCAGCCAAAATTGGATCTATCGTGTGCTGAGGAATGGCAGCATGACCTCCCTTTCCACTTATAACAGCCTCAAAGGTCCCACTCCCAGCTGTTGTAGGTCCAGGCCTGGATTGCACGACACCAAGAGGTACGTCATTAGTTATATGAAACCCAAAGATAGCATCAACGTTTTCAACAACTCCAGCATCTATCATTTTCTTTGCTCCGCCACCTCCTTCCTCAGCGGGTTGGAAAAGGAGGACAACAGTTCCCTATTATAAGAACAGCCATAATCAGAACACTAAGAACAGGTGGTCACATCAATCGAAATCTAAATCCATCCTAGCCAGCTCATTCTAAAATCAAGAAACTTAATCTCCATAAGGACTGGTACATAAGAACTGTCCAGACCGGAAGGATAGCAAACAATTCAGCAGCAGAATAATAGGAAAAATAGACGCCACTCTAGTACAGTCTTTAAGATGCCACAACAAGGATAATCCAATATCGAAACAAAATCAGAAGTCACAAAATTACTCATACTTCTAGTAGGTAATGGTGTCGGACAGCTTGTTATTTAGGAGACCAGAAATAAGGAAAATATTACAGGGTGAAAAAAAGTCAGCTAAATGCAACTATAGAAAAAAAAAATTAGCTTAATATGATTTCATTCAATCAAGATCCAGAATGATGTTGGTCGTCTTTAGTGGAGGAAGGTGATTTATATTGTTAAAACTTGGCAGAGACAATTAAATGCTATCTGACACATAAAGCAACATATTTCAAAAGAACCTGGAGGGCACAAAGTGTGCACAAAACAGAAGAGGCATACTTGAAAAACGAGAAACCTGGTAATCATTCACAATGCATGGGCTATCCAGCATTACGATTCAAGGAATCAGTGTTTTCAAGCTCCAACATTTGCTCCTAAGTAAATCATGTCATTACTTCGATCTTAACTTTCACAAATATATGATTATCTTTTGATTATAATGGCTTTATCATTGATCATGTGATATTAATTTTTGGAATTTAGTGTGCCAAAAATCTTCCACACTAATCAACTAAGGCCTACTACATGATTCTAAAACATGCATGTGTTTCATATTTTTTCTGTCCCAAGAGATATTTGTGCACATGTCTGTAGGTTCTTTCTATTGCTGTCGGGATAAAGCATGGGAAAAAATGGTTAGTTATCGTTTTCTTTCACCAAAAGAAGATGGTGAGAACATTTCGTCCATGTTAACTTAAAATGTTAGAAGTTTCAAAACTCATGCAATCACTCAGAACTAGAGACGAGCATGCCTGAAGATGCAAACCCTTTCATGCAACATTCATATTATATATCAGGGATCATCAATATTGTAAACTTGAAAGAGGGGCTATATCTAAAGATCAAGTAATACGGAGAAATTGACTAATCAATCAAGTGCCATCGAAGAGCACACAGAAATTTATCTCCCCCAATCAATAAAGATAAAAACATCTTATGCACAATATCCACATAGAGTTAAGAAACATTTTTATATGGGAAAACACACAGATGAAAATTTATTCAACTGATACAGATTAAAAGTTGATTTCAGGGAGCCCTTAGGGAGATGGGAATAGACCAAGAAGGAACCATCTTTGGTTGCCTATTAAAACAGATTAAAAGATTAAAGAAAATAAGTCCACAATTAAAGGAGATCAGGCTTCTTCTGAACAACATAATTCTCAAGGTTTCAGCAAACTCACTGAAAAAATTATCATGGTGGCCAAAAGTATCACTCTTGACTATTATATAAATAATGTCAACTTTCTACATATGTTTGATATTATGTGCTCTATAGGAAACATAATGGAGCTATAAAAAATTAAAACCTTTTCTGTTAAAGAAAAGACAGAGAGATGCCGAACAAGTTGTTGGTCACGGCAGGTGGTTTGTGCAAAGGCTATATAAAAGAGAAACTCCCTACATGTAACTCGGCAATGATGTCTTGCGCATCGTGACACAGATCTTCACTAACGAAACACGTTGGCGAAAAGGAAGGGAACTTATTCTTTGTCTAGGTTGCAGAAAATTTATCTCCACAAAACTTATTCTTTGTCCATAAAAGTTGGTAGGACATGTCTCCCAAAACATAGTGTTGCCCTGATTGAATACATGAAGGCTAACATTTATTAAGAAAATATGCAACATATATAATAAGATCGATTAATAATGAATGACAAACCGGGAGATCATCACGGTGCTCTTGAAGAATCTTAGCAGCACCGAGAAGCATCGCGACGTGTGCGTCATGGCCACATGCGTGCATCTTCCCCTGTGCTTTGTGCTCCCATTCCACGTTCTCCTATCCACAGCAACATTAATTTTTAGCCTGAAAACAGTCGTATGCAAGTAAACATATCACACTATAAGCCATGACACCAGGGAAATCTAAAATGCTACACCACTTGGTGGTCTTAGACGTAAAATGGTATATGATCGATCTATTTCACCTAAATGCTGCTAAATTTGGGAAAGAAGCATAACGAGAGGGAGCACCAAAATGAATCAAGCGGAGCTCTTTCGATCGATTTAGCGCCCAAAACCTACGGAAAAATGCAATCTGATGAAGCTCCAAGTAATTCAAACCTGCATCGCCAGGGCATCCATGTCGGCTCTGAGGGCGACAAAGGGAGGCCCCCCGGTGCCGACGTAACCCACTACCCCGGTGACGGCGACCGGATGCTGGTAATGGATCCCCAAAGCATCCAGCTCCTTCCTGATGAGCTCGCTGGTGGCGAATTCCTCGTACCCGAGCTCGGGGTTCTCGTGGATCCTCCGCCTCATCCCTACCATCCAATCGAAGAACTCCGGCTCGTTGGCCCTCTCCAAGAATCCCACCGCGTCATCAAGCTTGGATCTTGCGACGCGCACCGAGTTCAACAGACCAAAAAGAAGGACCAAAGCGATCAATCCGGAGATATCCATCACGAATCTCCTCGACGAGAGGAGCCGAAGAAGGCGAAGACTTTGGAGGTCCCGTGGGGTTTTAGTGGTGATCGGAGGTAGGAGGGAGAGCGAAATGTCGTGATTTCGACTGATGAGTAAATAATTTTACACCCCTCGGACTAACCCTTTCGTCTACCTGCTTTATTATTGGTGTAGTCACGAGGCGTTAATGGACCCATATGTGGGACCAGTTTATTCTTCCAGTACAAAAAGAGAAGTACCCGACAATGGTAAGAAAAGATGGACCCATATGTGGGACCAGTTTATTCTTCAAGTACAAAAAGAGAAGTACCCGACAATGGCGAATCACTAGAGATAAGAAAACTCTTCGTGTCTAACTTCGATTCGGGGTTTGCACCACGTGACACATTATAGAAAAAGAAGGCGGTGTCAAATGCATTGCTCGATGAAGCCTCGAAAATTCTCGAGTTATACATGGAATAATAACAATGATTAAAGACAACAGTAAGGTACTGTTAACGTTATTTTAAGGCTTTTAGTAGATATATTGCAATATTATCAGAATCTTCTGATGTTAATTTATGGGTTTTCTATATTTAAATTGTAGAATTGAGATTTATTATTGCGCAACCAATGTACTATTTCCTTTTGTTTGTTTTCAAACAAAATTTTCACGTGAAAAACGAGGAAGATGAGGACGACATCACACGTTACTGTCGAGCAGGAAGCACCGCAAATGATAACCATCTGATATCGACACGAAAAGTAGTCGGATGGACGGCTAGGAATAGTGCCAATCGGTGACGTTGAAAATTTGCCATATTGGATGTTAAGGGCGGAGAATGCTTTCCTGTTTATACCCCATCTCTCTTTCTTCTTATTTCTGAAGATAGAAAATCTACAGTCGAGGTTGGAAATTTATGAAATTTTCGTTTCTTAATTAATTTTTTTATTTAAAAAATAAAAATATTATTAAATCTAATTATAAATTATAAATTTTTTATATAATAAAAAAATTCAAGTATAAATATAATTAAAATTATCATAGATACAAGATAATTAGAACAAGACAGAGGAAGGAGACTACGGTTAAGACACTTACAACACAATGTGAAACTATAAGATAGACAATTACAAAAGATAAACAAAAACGATTACAATGAGAGGACGAGGGATGTGTGGATTGCGTTGAAAGAACAAAAGTAATGTGATCAACAATAAAAGCTAAAAAGAGAAGAAAAAAAAAGAATCATCCTCAGAAATCTCATCCTTAAAAATACATCATAAGAACAAATTGAAAGGCTAGAGGCGCAGAAATCAAATGCCTTCTATACATCCTGCAGATTTAAGGTAATATGACCTGCTTAGAACACCTACAGATATTGTACTTTGGGTGCCCCAACCTAGTAATGCAAGTGGCAGTATCCTTGAATCATGCTCAAGTATAAAATACATGTATCACATTAATCTTATAGCCGGCTGATTGACTACGAAATCGTTGGCACACATTAGAAGATCACAAGTGCAGCAACTGCTGACAGATCACATTGATTCCAAACAGTATGTACACCAGACTATCACAAGTGCGATGATCAACGTAAACAATTATGTTCCATATAATCAGTTCATCCATGAACAATGTCTCTGCTATGATTGATGCTATAGCATAAGTAAATTCCTGCTCGACTCCCGAAATGTCCATCAAAATTAGTAAAGAATGAAGAGTCTCCGATACCATGCCCAGAGTTCCAGTGGCCATGTTAGCACTCCCAATCATACATGCTTTTGCAAGTAAAAGTATTTAAGCCAGAGTTTATAACATGGTCCAACGAGGAAACGATAATGTAGAAAGGACATTTACCCATGATTATCATCATAATGATGAGAACAAGTCAGGCAATCATTAAGCTGTAGAAGTTAAACACAATGAAACCATACTTTTCTACATCTTGCAGATTCTTGATTCTGGATATGCTGACATCAAACAAAGGTTGTCTTCCCTGCACGCTCTTGCTTTTTTGCCTGAAAGTTTTCCATCAAATGCATCATCAAAACATTGTAAACCAACAAATATTTGAAAGCAGACTAACAAGAACAGAATATACAGATTATCAGCGTAGGATGAAGATGATGTCAAGATAATTGATCCTGTCAAGCTTACCACTCTAAAAGATGCTTGAAGATTGGTTATGCCAACGGGGCATTCTCCTTTCTCATCATAATCTGCAAACTCACCCTCGGACAAATCGACCTCAAAGCTTGTACCACTCAGCTAAAGAATAAAGATTATCAGGTCAAAAAATTAGAACCTTTAACCCACATATATATAGATCATGGCATACATTGTAAACTTCACCAAATATAGAAAATCATAAAGATGCACAACAAATTGGTTCCTTAACACAGGCCAATTTCTAAATGAAGAGACTAGCAACTTTTACCGAGAGAAGCAGGTCATCTAATAAATTTATGAAATAACTCTCATGAGGGTACTACAGCACAGGAACAGGCCTCTCAACAGGCAAGGCGGGGCGGGGAGTGCTCCTCATCCCCGTCTCATCCCCCATCCCCCATCCTCACCCTATTCCCCATTTAAACAGCATGGGGGCAAGGACGGAGAACCTACAAGTTTTCGATATTCTCCTAATTAATTCAAATTAATTAATAATTATAAATAATATCAATTGTTAAATGTTGAATCTGTTCCTCCAACATGCAAGCCGTGTGGAGAGAGATGTTACTATTGAATGTTGATATTGTTTTATCTAAACCAAATTGCTTGCAATTAATTCGCAATCAACTTGACCCAGCCTGATTTGAATCAGGCAGGTCAGGTGTCCGAGTCCAACATATAGGCCCACATATTGACGGGTGGGGATGGGTACAGGGACGAGATGGGGAGTGTACTACCTGTCCCCACCACATATCCACGCAGGTAACAGAAACTATCCCAATCCCCATCCTCATTCCCACCACATTAAGGATGGATCCCCACGGGTCTAATTGACACCTCTACTCTAAGGTAATACTGAACAGAGGGTTGTCTCATCAATAAAAATGTCAAAAACAAACAAGAGCGAAAGCTCAAAAGTTGCGCTACAAGAAACTATGACATTTCAGGGGTTGTTCTGGACATGGTTTGCCTTACCAATCCATACCAATGTATCGACCAACTATTGCATATCATGTACAAGGACACAAGCAATAGACGATTTTTAAAAAAGACTTCTAGAATATACATACATATACATATATATATACATACATATACATATATATATATACATACATATACATATATATATATATATATGAGAGAGAGAGAGGTGCAATACCATATAACCCAGACCTTCATGGATTATTGATTATGAGAAGAGTTTTCCTTTATTGAGAATTTATTAATTCTCTCTTCTTATTAAAAAAATACAAATTACTTTTATATAATTATATCTTTGAAAATTGAAAAGCACCATCATCTATATATATATATATATGAGAGAGAGAGAGGTGCAATACCATATAACCCAGACCTTCATGGATTATTGATTATGAGAAGAGTTTTCCTTTATTGAGAATTTATTAATTCTCTCTTCTTATTAAAAAAATACAAATTACTTTTATATAATTATATCTTTGAAAATTGAAAAGCACCATCATCTAGATGAACCTTGACAAAAAGAACCATTATCTAGATGAACCTTGATGAAAAGCACCGTCATCCAAATGAACCTTGATGAAAAGCACCGTCATCCATATGAACCTTGATGAAAAACACCGTCATCCGGATGAACATCGATGAAATGAACTGTCATCTAGATGAACCTTGATAGTCTCTATTGAGATTAGTATTTGCTAAGATATTCCAGTGGTTAATGTATTATTGGCATAAGTAATGGGTTTTAGGTTCCAGTCCATGTTTAAGCATCTTGTACACTGTTTAATGTAATGAAAACTTCTTCCATGTTTTAAAAAAAAAACTTGATAAGCTATAAGGGGGAGAAATGTATTATTCCCATAATCTAATGATGTTAGAATTCCTGAATTCCTGTATATAAAGTGAAATTGATCATTTATACAAATGAACATATTATTTATTTAAGTTGATGAAACAAAGAAAAAGAAAGCACTGATGTTGATGCAGGAAGCTTTCATGTGTCAATTTTCATGGTTACAGATTTGGTAGATGATAATTGTTTTCTGACAGCAAATTAGGGCAGCAAACCAAAAACTAGGTCCGTATTCTCATTAAGCAGGGCTTACAAACTAGATACAACATGTCACCTATTTATTGTGTGAGGAACCATATTCAAGACAGAATTGTTAACATTTTTCCTTCTAAAGAAAGAATCCAAAAAGAAGCTCATAACTTTTTTGTTGGCAGTATATACACTTACATTAGCAAGAGGCCACTAGAATTTTCGAAACAAAACTACAAGGCATTGATCACAAAGGTGCAGAGTTCGAAGCTATTAAACAAGGAGCCAGAAAATTGAAGGGCTCGAGAACAATTTCTGCAAAAGATTAGAAACCAGGGATACTCACAGATTCTGCTTTCCATCCATTTTCAAAAGAGAAGTTAACAGGTTCAAAGCCCCTGCAGTCGAAGACCATCAATTTGGATCTGATCCCAGCCTGGCTACGTTCAATAGTCAATGGTTCACCATGTCCAGGAACCATCTGAATTGTTCCATCTCTCCCACAAAGCTTGCACTGCAAGACAATCAAATTGGTTACTGTAAGCTGGAATTGCATATCGAAATTATTAAGGCATGAAAGGCATGTGTAATATTTCAAATTAAGCTACGACACGAGTTATACCAGAATTTTGCTCTAAAACAACATATTAATCATAGGCCATACATCATACTAGCACTCAATAATAACACAATCAATAACAAGTGAGCAGCCATAACATAACCAAATCACATTAGCATGATTTTTTTGCTACTGCTTAGTTTCATCTTCATTTGTTGCACCACTCCAAATTCTAGAAAATGCTGATGCAATGTGCCAATTGCTCACTTGTTGTGTGCTTGTCAATGCATCTCGAAAAAAAATCATTCATGGGAAGAGGAAAATGTGACCCTTATTACATCACAACAAATTTCCAGTGAACATGTAACATGAACACAACTCCAGAAGTTGACTTCTTACGGACATCAAAATCTGCTCAGAGTAAGATTTCCTGCAAAGGAAATTTCATTTTATAGAAAAAGTAAAGTTTCTAAAGTTTGCCCATGAACTAAAACAAGGATGACTGAGAACTATTGTGGGTTAACATTTCATATTACAGTAACACATCATATCTATTGTATGGACTATCATCCAGAAACAAATGAGTATAGAAGTCCACAAGGTGACACTAACAATGAAGATGAACCTGTTATACTTACAAGCTTAATATGAAATGAGCTTATATATCTAGAGAGATAAACAAGGCAATGGAAAGGGAAGCTTATATGGTGTTTTGGCTGAAAACTTTTTTTTTCACTCCAGTGGTGGAAGGTGTCACCTTTGTGCTTAGAAAAATAATCACTACTAGTTTCTTTAAAGGAATCTCTTAGCAGCAAGATACCCCTTTTTTTTTATTAAGCTGTATGCAAAATTGAATAATTATCATTTAACTCTGCAGTCAACTTTACCAAAGCCTTATTCTAAATCATCACATTTAGTAGTTCAGTGGTTTCATTCAAAGCTTTGCAGTCTTTTTTTTTTTGTCATGTTTCCTATTCATATTGTAAAACATTTTTTTTCTGTTACTAGATGCCTCAAGGACTTGCTAGAATGCCTTTCCTTCAGAAAGTGACTGTCAGTCCAAATGAACTCTCCTGATCAAAACATGCAAGCCAAATTTTACAAGAAATTATTGCATATATCAAAGAAAATATTAATTCAGTTGGAAAAGTTATACCAAAGAAGAAAATTGAATTTTTAATTTATCTAAATAATTTAGCTATCATCGAAACGATTTACTGCATAATGTAGTCTTCTAACATAGCATGAAGCTTAGTATTTTTCTTATGTAAAATAATCAAATTAAAAGTCTTCTAGGGTTTTGCTTCATCCCTTGCCTGTTCCATGACTTCCTACCCTCCTAGAGTAAGTTGGCAACATAATTCCATCAAGAGAAACAGTACCATGCTCCATATACTACATGCTTCACTGGGAGAAACAAAAAGGCAAATTTATAGATGTTCTCTCTGTTGTATTCTCCACAGGAAAGAAAGCTAGTACCTAGCAAAGAGCTTAGCGCTAAGCATAAGAAAGCAAGCCAGCATGATGGTGCTCAGAAACTAATTTTCAAAGCAATATTCTAGGCAGCATCCCTGAAAATAAATACTAGAATAAACATGAAGCCATGTTTAGCCTAGAACCATATCTACTGCCATTATCTAGTTGCCAAAAGAGGAGATTTTAACTAATCCAACAGGTGAGACAAAGCTAAAACAAACAAAACCAAGTAATAACTTGAGATTAGTCATAAACGGAACCATGCTCATTATATGGCTTCTCAACCACATCAAATCATAAAGCCAAAATATGACCCATGAATTCAAGAAAACGTACCCAAAATTACCGCTTTGAAATTATCTAACATATATTAATTAGAATAGGACAATATTAATATAGGCGAACCTTATAGAAACATGACAATTTATTACACTGACCACACGTCACAAAGTGCTTCATGGAATTTGCATGATCACATTGAGAGAACAATGGAATATGATAATTGTGCTTCAAAGCCAACGAATATAGATGTCTATGCATAATGGAAAATAAATCCTAGACTCCCTAAGATGTACAAGAAGAAACTCTGCCCTGAGTTTTACCGGGCATTTTTCTGGTTGACCATCGAACCCAATGATGTTGCTTTAACTTTGACTGATGATTTATTCAGAAGCATGTATCGTCCACACAGCTGTTGAGGAAGAAAGGAGATACAAGTTGCATATGTATCACAACTACAGTACATGCTAACTTGGAAATCCACAATTTCCACAATCAAAGAAGAAAATGGAAGGCTTCGAAGGAAGACGATGTACCTTCTGCACGAGATTGGCAGTACCCCTTCCATTGGGGAGCGGGACCGATTCAGACAGCACCACGCAGGTCTCCTTCTGGCTGATCTCCCCACAGTTCTCGCACTTCACCTGATCTCAATAATAGCAAGCAATCCCTTATATTCGATCTAAAACCAGCGAGATCGGAACTACAAGGGGTCAACTAAGGAGGAGAGTAGCGGAGACCTTGAAGTAATAGGTGTAATTGGGATCGCTGCAGCCTCCCTGCTGCTGGAGGTTGGTAAGGTTCTCGAGCTCCGCAGTGAAGTCGAGGATGTAGAACACCATCGTCGCGGAGGTGCAGAAGAATGCGAACGTAGGGTTTCCTTCCGGATACGAGAGGAGAGGAAGAGGAAGCCGTGGGCGTGAGATGCAAGCCACCGAATAAACCGAGCGCGAACGGGCCGCTGGGTTACCAAATATTTATATGAGACGCCCACGGAATGTTATGGAAATAAAGCATGATGAACTGAAATTAGACCGGCCCGATATGATCGGACCGGAGTTCTATATAATTCGGATGGTGTAATACTGTCCCTATGCATGAAAAAAACAACAAAAACACTGCAACAAATACTCACTTATCTGACAGCATATATCATATCGATGTGTCACAAGTTGTTTCAATGCAAAAGATCCATCAACTATTAATAATTAAAATATATATTTTTTATTATAGAATATTTTTAGTGTCACGTCCCTATGCATGAAAAAAACAACAAAAACACTGCAACAAATACTCACTTATCTGACAGCATATATCATATCGATGTGTCACAAGTTGTTTCAATGCAAAAGATCCATCAACTATTAATAATTAAAATATATATTTTTTATTATAGAAAGTTTTTAGTGTCACGGGCTTATTTAACGGGCCGGGCCGGGCCGGGC
>LVTN01000054.1:621454-637605 GCA_001649415.1 Musa itinerans | reverse complement strand
AGCTTGCACAAAGGAACTAATCAACTTGGATTTGGTGATAGTTCACTTGTCTTTCCGATTACTGGTGTAGATGTGGCTACCTGGATATCCTTTTCTGCAATAGTGTTGCAAGTCACTATGTCAACAACACAAATAAACCAATTTGCACAATCGGAACAAAAATAAAAAATATTATATCCTTCTTCCTGAATAGAATGATTTATATTCTCTCAGTCTTACATTATTATCCGTTTTCTAGATATCCGAGTAAAGATGGTGGCTAATGGCGAAGCACCAGCTAGGGGCAGCGCGGCAGCAGCTGCAAGCATACGGAGGAGGAGGATGGGTGGTGCTGGTGCAGCTGCAGGTGCAGGTGCCAATACGATGCTCCAGTTCTACACAGATGAGACAGCCGGCCGCAAAATGTCACCCAACACCATCCTCATCATGAGCATTGGGTTTATTGCTATCGTTGCTGTCTTACATGTCTTCGGCAAGCTGTATCGTGTTCCCAACTAGTCAAAGAATATCCCAAGTTTTGTAATTTCCTCAACTTTGATCAGTTTAAACATATCGAAAAGGTCGGACCGACCGTGGAAACACAATAATCAAATAGCATCTCCTTTGGTGTAGCTGCATCACAATCGTTTATTCAAGTGACCTTTACAGATTGCGTTACCTTCTTTAAAATGATTGGAATAGTAAAATTATATTGTTTCAGCTTGATCCTTGAGCAGCAGGCATATCCTTGACCTCCAAAATTACATCTTAACAGGAGTTGATCGTCCTTGTATTTAATAGAACAGTCAAGAAGTATGATAACATGATTTTATCCATCTTATTTGCGATGCATATGGGCACACATTATGACAAACAATTGGTGACTTTTTTGTGTTTATGGTTACACTTGGTAGTGGTCTTTGCTTTCTGATGTATACATGAACTTACCCTTGCCCATTCATTTCCCCTCTCCATGTTATGATTTATGAATGGAAACCTACACATTTCGAAAGAGCATGTTGAAGAATTAGATTTATTTAATTACTTCATATTACTGCTGATAATGTACTAATACATTGAACTTCTTTACAAGTTGAACTAGATATTTGCCTAGTTGATTTGCTCAATTTCCTGTGAGTTACCATCTTTATGTGTGCAGTTTTCAATTTCTCAGCTTCTAATGCCAGTGTTACTGTTTAGCCAATATTAGGGGGTATAAATTCAAATTAATATAAATCCTGGCTGTCTGAGTTATATAACTTAATTCTTTGTGTTTGTCATTTAAACTTCTATTTTCTATATCTTATATTCCTCCCTAAGGAACCACACTATCGATTAAAGGAATCTTGGTGTGCTTGATAAATTTACCTGTTGTAAGTTTGATACGAGATTCTATATTTTACGTAATTACACTATATCATGCCTGCTTAAGATCCCCAGTAGTAATTCCATTCAATCGAATCGTTACCTTATGTTAGTCCCAATTCTTTTAGCTGGTGGAATGTTAACTGTTGCTGCTATCCATATCTTAGTAAGCAAAAGCTTTAGATTTTTATGAGTTAGACAATTTGTTACAGTGCCCAGCATCAATATACTTGTCTAGTGTATGATATTACCAAAACCAGAATATGAAGTATAGTAGCGTGAAGCTTGCACACTGACAATCATCAACTTGGATTTGGTGATAGTTCACTTGTCTTTCCGATTACTGGTGTAGATGTGGCTACCTGGATATCCTTTTCTGCAATAGTGTTGCAAGTCACTATGTCAACAACACAAATAAACCAATTTGCACAATCGGAACAAAAATAAAAAATATTATATCCTTCTTCCTGAATAGAATGATTTATATTCTCTCAGTCTTACATTATTATCCGTTTTCTAGATATCCGAGTAAAGATGGTGGCTAATGGCGAAGCACCAGCTAGGGGCAGTGCGGCAGCAGCTGCAAGCATACGGAGGAGGAGGATGGGTGGTGCTGGTGCAGCTGCAGGTGCAGGTGCCAATACGATGCTCCAGTTCTACACAGATGAGACAGCCGGCCGCAAAATGTCACCCAACACCATCCTCATCATGAGCATTGGGTTTATTGCTATCGTTGCTGTCTTACATGTCTTCGGCAAGCTGTATCGTGTTCCCAACTAGTCAAAGAATATCCCAAGTTTTGTAATTTCCTCAACTTTGATCAGTTTAAACATATCGAAAAGGTCGGACCGACCGTGGAAACACAATAATCAAATAGCATCTCCTTTGGTGTAGCTGCATCACAATCGTTTATTCAAGTGACCTTTACAGATTGCGTTACCTTCTTTAAAATGATTGGAATAGTAAAATTATATTGTTTCAGCTTGATCCTTGAGCAGCAGGCATATCCTTGACCTCCAAAATTACATCTTAACAGGAGTTGATCGTCCTTGTATTTAATAGAACAGTCAAGAAGTATGATAACATGATTTTATCCATCTTATTTGCGATGCATATGGGCACACATTATGACAACAACAAATTGGTGACTTTTTTGTGTGTATGGTTACACTTGGTAGTGGTCTTTGCTTCCTGATGTATACATGAACTTACCCTTACCCATTCATTTCCCCTCTCCATGATATGATTTATGAATTGAAACCTACACATTTCGAAAGAGCATGTTGAAGAATTAGATTTATTTAATTACTTCATATTACTGTTGAAGTACTGAGATTTAAAGTCTGTAGCAGAAATTACATACATATCACATAATTTAATGAGATAATGTTCACTATAAAAATAAATGGACTTGTTATTTTTATAATCTGAATTTAAAATAAAAAAATTACTTAAATTATAAATCAATATTATATTTTTATGAATCAAGTGAGTTTTCAAATAATTTCTTCAATATCATGTAAAGGATGAATATAAGAATCAAGAGAAAATGAATCTTTCTTATTTGTGAAACTTTATGTTATAATATTAAAAACATTTATCTCAGTAAAAACACCTTTGTAGGTTAATTGTTTTGATCCTGATGTTCTACGATGCTACGATACACAACATCTATAATATGATCATCTTAAGTACTTTCACTTCTCTAAAAAAGAAATTCCAACAACATGAGCTCATAAGCAACCATCACATTCTCCCAGCTTGGTGCTCATAAAAAGCTCCAAATATTAGATTATGTGATCCAATAAATCATCCTAAGATATTTTTTAGGCTTAATTAGATTCTCCTTCAAGATAATGACTAATGAAAATTGATTCTTAATCTTAAATATCAACGTTAGGGATTATTTCAATCTATCTCTTTTTAAATGTTATACTCTCGTCTATATATAAGACATAATAGACGTATATAATCACCTCCTTTAATAGACGTATATATAAAAGACATAATATTCTTAATCTTAAACACCTCCTTTAATTCTAGTTATCAATTGCTAAAACCATTCGTCTCTAATATCATGTGATATGAAACGAGAAAATAAAGACATAATAGTATTTCTTGATCAATGATATTTTTATATTTCAATTAGTGAGATTTTAAATTTAAGATAGAAATGATATATTATATCACATAATTTAATGAGATAATGTTAACTAAAAAAATAAACAAAATCAATAAGATTGATCATTTGATATCCTACCAGAATTCAACCTTTTTATTATTATAATTCAAATTTAAAAATTCTAAAATTATTTAAATTATGAATCAATATCATATTTTCACGAATTAACTGAGTTTTCAAATCATTTCTTCAATATCATGAATTCAATATAAGAATCAAGAGAGAAGGAATATTTCCTAATTGTGAAACTTTATGTCACAAGTTTAAGAAAAAATTTCATCTCGATGAATCATACTTCATATTACTGTTGAAGTACTGAGATTTAAAGTTTGTAGCAGAAATTACATACATATCACATAATTTAATGAGATAATGTTCACTATAAAAATAAATGGACTTGTTATTTTTATAATCTGAATTTAAAATAAATAAATTACTTAAATTATAAATCAATATTATATTTTTATGAATCAAGTGAGTTTTCAAATAATTTCTTCAATACCATGTAAAGGATGAATATAAGAATCAAGAGAAAATGAATCTTTCTTATTTGTGAAACTTTATGTTATAATATTAAAAACATTTATCTCAGTAAAGACACCTTTGTAGGTTAATTGTTTTGATCCTGATGTTCTACGATGCTACGACACACAACATCTATAATATGATCATCTTAAGTACTTTCACTTCTCTAGAAAAGAAATTCCAACCATCACATTCTCCAATTGCTTTTTGAAGCAAACCAGTTGCTTCCATCCAGCTTGGTGCTCATAAAAAGCTCCAAATATTAGATTATGTGATCCAATAAATCATCCAAAGATACTTTTGAGGCTTAATTAGATTCTCCTTCAATCTATCTCTTTTTAAATGTTATACTCTCGTCTATAGGGATTATTTCAATCTATCTCTTTTTAAATGTTATACTCTCGTCTATATAACGACAACACCTCCTTTAATTCTACTTATCAAATGCTAAAACCATTCGTCTCTAATATCATGGGATATGAAACGAGAAAATAAAGACATAATAGTATTTCTTGATCAATGATATTTTTATATTTCAATTAGTGAGATTTTAAGTTTAAGATAGAAATGATATATTATATCACATAATTTAATGAGATAATGTTAACTAAAAAAATAAACAAAATCAATAAGATTGATCATTTGATATCCTACCAGAATTCAACCTTTTTATTATTATAATTCAAATTTAAAAATTCTAAAATTATTTAAATTATGAATCAATATCACATTTTCATGAATTAACTGATTTTTCAAATCATTTCTTCAATATCATGAATTCAATATAAGAATCAAGAGAGAAGGAATATTTCCTAATTGTGAAACTTTATGTCACCAGTTTAAGAAAATTTTTATCTCGATGAATCAACCTTTGTCGATTCATTTGACGTCAGGATACCAACCACAGCATCCATATAACTCATTGGAAATAACAATATCATCTTCCAAAGTATCTTTGTTTTCCTCGATAGAAATCCCAACAGCATTCGCTCATAAGCACAAATATCATACAAACGTAGCTTCAACGTCTAGAAGTATTCTTCGAAGCAAACCAATTGCTTCCATCGATTATTGTGCTCATAAAAAGCTACAGTTTGATAGTTTGGAATGTTGAATTATGTGATTCGATAACTTAATGTATGATGTTTTTTTATGCTTAATCATACGATTAGAGAATGATTAATTACATGTTACCTCTTATAATTAATTATCATTAGCATTTCGATTTATACACTCTCATAAGTTATATTAGGACTTCGAAACTAAAATATTTAATCTTGTTTCTTTTCACGTCGTTAACTCTGCTAATAAAAATACCAAACGCATTGTCACGTGCTAAAAATAACACTAAAACAGGGTTAAAAATATAATTTTACAGTGTTATTCTTATCGATATTAATTTTTTCTTTTGTAATTTTTATGAAAGCATCAATCGAAAAATCAATCGTTTTGCAAGATGAGGAAAAGATAGTATTACGAGAGTGATCCTTTTTATGGAGTGCTTCAAGTTCCAACAAAACATGTGAAATAATTAAATAGTATTGTCTCATCTTGTTTCCTAATAAAATCCTTTTCTCTCACTTTTGATTTTTTTTTCTTTAAACAGTGAGAATAATATTATAAAATTATCTTTCTAATTTTGTTTTAGTGTTATTTTTTATATATGCATGATATTTTCGTTAGTAGAGTCGATGGTACTAGGAGAAATAAGATTAAATATTTTTTTTTAAGTATATAAATTTTAATATAAAATTTTAAGATATAAAATTTAAAATATTAAGAATAATTAATTATAAAAAAATAATCTATAATTAGCCCGATTAGGATACCATGGGAACTTTATAACGTGCTATTGATGCTAAAGCACAAAAGCAAGACTCTCTACAACGGTGGGCTCGGAAGAAGACCCATGAGAAATATGATCATAATTTCTTCTTAAAAAAATATAAATCGAAATTTGTGGAATGATTTAATTGCCAACTCATATAATATAATCTCAGAAATATTTCAAAATTAATCTCGGAAACGAGTTCTGAGAAATAATTATACTGCAGAACACGCGACGGTTGCGAACCCCCTCCTCCTGTCGCAGGCTATCAATGGATATCTATCTACCCTCACGAGACGGAGACAGGACTCGTGTAGTGTCCTGTCCGTTATCGCAACCGCGGCCTTTATTGGATCAAAGCGTCCACGATCGGGGATTCCCTTCCGCTTCCTCATCCCGCTGAAACCCTAATTAGTGGAGCGATTTCGTTTGATTTGGAGACCCTAGGGCTCCGATCGACCTCAGATTCCATCTATACTGCCGTCGATTGATGGGTGCCGATCTCATTTCTTGTCTCCGCGTCGTCGATTTATTGGGATTTTCTTCTGGCCTCGGGTGAACCGGTAGTGCTGCTTCGCGACATCGGCGGCGGAGGGGAGATTCTGTGACGAGTTTTGCTCCTCGGGTTACAACTCAGCTCGATTTGGGTGAGTCTCCTGCTTGTGACTGTGGTCGTCGGATGGAACCTCGTGTTGGGAACAAATTCCGCCTCGGTCGCAAGATCGGGAGCGGGTCCTTTGGGGAGATCTATTTAGGTATGTAGTAGCTTTCTCCTCTTGATTGCTTCGGTTCAGAGCTATTCTCTGTAGTTTTTCTGCTGCAGGAACTCTAAAATTTGCTCCTCGGGGATGTTTGTGGTTGTCGTCTTGGTTGCAGGTACAAATATCCAAACGAACGAGGAAGTCGCAATTAAACTCGTAAGTGTAGCTTGTAGTCTCATCTATTTGCTGCCGGGAGTTCGAAATTTTCAGTTGCTAAGGTGTTCAGTTAGATCGACATGATAAATTGGTATGCAGATGATTTAGATTGGTCCATCAGCTTATTCTTGGCTACAGACTGTTTTTTTTTTAAAACATGCTACGGTCTGGCAGCATTACTAGTATCACTTGAAGCTCCCTGTTCACTTTTCCATTTGCTTTTTTTTGTTCTTTCTGTAATTTCACCATATTCTTCTATGTTTTCTCTGTATAATGAATATTTTTCTCTGTTGTTGATACTCATTTTCTGTTGAGTCGTCATATCCTGCATCGGTGGAAGTCTCATCTAACAAGCCCCCATTATGTATCAGCTAAAATTTAATGTAGTTTGATTGAAGTTTAAAAATTTTATCCTCTGAATAACTTAATACTTGCAATGGTCTGGATAAATTTTTTCCCTATGAATTTTCCTATTTATCAGGAAAATGTCAAGACAAAGCATCCCCAATTGCTATATGAATCAAAGTTGTACAGGATTCTGCAAGGAGGAAGTAATGAAAATTTTGATTCCTTTTATTGTCTGGTGGTTTGGTTTTACTTTCTTAATCTGCATTGTTTTCTTTTATTTATTTGTTTTGGCAGCTGGAATTCCAAATGTGAAATGGTTCGGTGTTGAGGGTGACTATAATGTGCTTGTGATGGATTTATTAGGACCAAGTCTTGAAGATCTTTTTAACTTTTGCAGCAGAAAACTCTCTCTAAAAACTGTTTTGATGCTTGCAGATCAAATGGTATGTTGTTGCTGTAATGCACATTTCTGAATTAACATGATATCCTACTGTTCAATATTGGGAATATGAATTATGTGTCCTTCATATCGCCAAATCCCCCTTATTGGCAGCTTCTGCCACAGTCCTTTTTTTAGCATGTCTGATGCTATCACTTGATGTTTAGGTCTTTTCTACTCTTCCTTTTCCATTATATAAATAATTCCTCTTTACTGGATATCTATCATATTCTTGTTTCCTAGCAACTCCATATGCATCAAATCTTCATTTTGTCATCGAATGAATGTTGTCTTTTCTTGAATTACTCCTTATCTTTGCCTTGTTTACCATAATGTGCTTATGACACTTTCGACTTTGCAATGCTAATTATGCATCTTCATATAGGCCCAACATTGTTGAATGGGGTTGTTTTGATTGCTATAATTTGCCATATCTAATGTAATATGATTTTCTGTGTCAGATTAATCGAGTGGAGTTTGTGCATTCTAAGTCCTTTTTGCACCGAGACATCAAACCAGATAATTTTCTAATGGGTCTTGGTAGACGTGCAAATCAGGTGTGCTTCTAAAATTTGAACTTTTACTGTCTGCTTATTAATTAATAATTGGGTTCATCTTATGCTCTACTGAGTTGACTTTTGTATTTCCATCTAGGTGTATATTATTGATTTTGGCCTTGCCAAGAAGTATAGGGATACTTCAACTCATCAGCATATTCCATATAGGTAAGATACAATCGACTAAGCAATTTGCTTAAGTATTCTGTTTTAGCTATTGCATAGATGTTCGAGTGGTAGACTTGTAAGTTTAGCTTTTTAAATCTCTCCTACGTAATTTTCTATGAGTTGGGCTGTTGTCTTCAAGATGGAGG
This sequence comes from Musa itinerans, assembly GCA_001649415.1. Classification (NCBI taxonomy): domain Eukaryota; kingdom Viridiplantae; phylum Streptophyta; class Magnoliopsida; order Zingiberales; family Musaceae; genus Musa; species Musa itinerans. The sequence continues at coordinate 629,151 of LVTN01000054.1, read as the reverse complement.
CCAATGAAGATAGTGTTATATATAATTTAGATGTGTAGTATGTTGATTTAGGATGCGGTAAAACTATCCGCTCCTTGTACATGTAGAGCTAGGAGACAATAAAGTTAGTCCTTGATGCTTCACAAATATGATTAATGATGATTCACTTAAATGGAAATTGACACTAGTCAATATGACCAAGTGCACCTAAATGACCCATAAATGAAAATCACTTCTTTTTTTGAACTTCTGCTTATTTACATACTGTACCTATGATGAAACAAATTTAAATGTTCATTTGTAATATTTTGACCTGATACATGATTTAACATCATCCAAGTACATTGCGTTTTTACAGCACGAACTTTTTGTATGTTTGAATCAAGATCAGGTGTTTGGATTTTTGGATTACATGGTGTAAGATTTAGTTTTGGATCAGTATCATTCACACTATCCTTTCTTTTTAAAATTAGTAAGCACATCATCCAAGTTCCATGGCTGGGGTTTGCCATTAGTCAAAAAAACTTCTTTTACCTGGAGTTTGAATCTCACTGGTTCCGGCATAGTCTTCTGGTCAACTTTATCATTGAATTAGTATGACTGATGTGGTATTGCTTAGGAGCTATTCAGATCATATTGAATGTGCTATTTCTGATCAGAAGTTACCTTCTTTTTCTTTCTTGTGTTATAATCTACTCACAGAGAGAACAAGAACTTGACTGGGACAGCAAGGTATGCAAGCGTGAACACACATCTTGGCATAGGTATGAGAATGTTTTCTTGTTTCTTTATTCTATTAGCATCTGCTTTTATAAGTTGATTAGTTTTAGTTTTTGGCTATTTTACTAGTATTTTCTGTGTCTTGGAAATTGTGTGGTTTTCTTGAATCTAGATTCTGACTGTTGTTTTTCCTCTGCTAAGAACAAAGCAGGAGGGATGATTTGGAATGTCTTGGATATGTTCTTATGTACTTTTTAAGAGGAAGGTCTGTTCTTTTGCATCTCACTGGTTCTTTTATGTCAATTGTGCATCTCACTGATTCCAGCATGGTCTTTTGGATTTCACCCTAATTCATTTTTTAAGTTTCGAATGTATTTCAACTAGTGGTTTTTCTTTTTGTTTTTTGTTCTTTCAGCCTTCCATGGCAGGGTCTGAAAGCAGGAACCAAGAAGCAGAAGTATGAAAAAATTAGTGAAAAGAAAGTTGCCACGTCAATTGAGGCAAGCTCTTATATATGTCATGTCTTTGGGCTTTTATTCCTTTTGCCGATGGTTTTGATGATGGAAAATTTCTTGTTCCCTTAGGCTTTATGTAGGGGATATCCATCAGAGTTTGCCTCATACTTCCATTATTGTCGTTCACTACGATTTGAGGACAAGCCTGATTACGGATATCTCAAGAGATTGTTTCGTGACCTTTTCATCCGTGAAGGTTGGTTCACCTCCTATATATGTCAAGGATCGATAATTTCTTCTATGGAATGATGACATGACTAATAGAAGTGAAGACTTTGTGAATCCATTGTAACAATCATTTTTTTTAATCTATTGTCTGCAGGTTTCCAGTTTGATTATGTATTTGACTGGACCATTTTAAAGTATCAGCAGTCACAGATGTCTGGTGCTCCTCCACGTGCTGTTGTTAAGTCCAATGCAGTTATTTATAAGTTTATTCCTTTTTACTTCCTGAACAAGTGGATAAGTTTTTCTACTATTTTTAGGGTTCAAGTGCGGAACCTAGCTCTGGCTTGGTTCCTGCCATTGCCAATGATAGGCAGTCAGGTGATCTGCTCTATTTCATTGCTGCATTCATCATTTCTTATATCTGTTGATTTGATGCTTATTATTGCTTATAATTGACTCCATTTCTAATCTTCTAAGAAGCTATTGCTTGTTTCTTTAGTTTTCCTTACGCTTGGCTGTTTCATTGGCTTATGCTAATTGGTTGGTCAACTCTTAGAGTCCTCCTTTGTTTTGGTTATTATATCCATATTGCACAGCTGTCAAAGCACAATTGTTTATAATCCATTACTATTGCTAGCTTATTGAAAAGAATTTAGTTATCCCATTTTCATAGCTTGTAGGTTTACCTTTTTAAGATTGTGTTTAGGTGGTGAGGAAGGACAGACAAGTGGTTGGTTGGCAATGGACTCTTCTCATCGTGGACAAGTTACACAACCAGCTGTAACTGTAGGCAGCTTATCAAAGCAGAAAGCTCCTATGGGGAATGATCCATCCTTCAGTAGAGAGGCTATTGTGAGTTTATTTATCTGACAGTACTTATAAGATTATAATTGTCTGAACTCGATCTTAAGCCTTCAATGCCAGGCCTTGTTATCTATCTAGCAAATGACATGTAAATGTATGCCTAGTAAGTGAGGCTCGGGCAAGGGAACATTTCCCTTGACTTATTATTGTTATTTCTTAAACGTTTTCATCCTTTGTGAATCATATGGTTAATGTAAACCATTTCTTCCTCAAAAGACTGTAGGTTATTTTAACTATTTTTTGTGCCAAGTCTTCAAGATCTTTTATCTAGAGTCTGGCAGAAGTCTAAGATATCTTTGAACTTGATTTTTTTAAATATAGATTGCCTTTCAAATCCTTTGAAGAGTTTTGACTTCCTAGTTTTACTGCAGATGTAGTTGCTCCATTATTTGGATTATTAAGATCAGAAGACATCCTAAGAGTGTAACTAAAATTCATCTAGAAGTTTTTGGTTGAAAGAGCTCAATAATCTATATAAGAATTATGATAGAGTTTTTATACTATTCATATGTTTAATATTTATCCAAGTACCGCTTGGGATTTATACTCTTTTAAGAGCCTATTTAAGTTAGAAGTAGGCAAGCAGCAAGTTGCCAATAATGTCTAAGTATTTTTAAAGAAATTGTCATGGATCATTTATTATGACAATAATAAAAAGGAATAAAGGAAACATGCATATAACTGTGTTTGCATATGTGGTCCACCTGCACGACAAGGCCATGTTAACTTTACATTAAGTGATGATGTGTGTTCTTGACGTTCTCTGAACATTGATTATCTATTTTGTGTATCATCTGAATTTTTTTATGATTATATGATGCCGGTGAGGATTTTATTATGCTTTTGATTCTATAATTTAATTTGCTATGTCTTTCTTTAGTTTTTTTCTTTTTGATCCTTATGCATTCTTCCTAGCCTCTAGTTCTTACTCCAGGTGCATGGTTTGCATAAATGCAACCTGTTTCTCTGGGTTACTCCAACTTCTTATTTCCTTAATTCTTTATACTTTGTCAATCTTCCTCCTGTTCTACCATGTCCTTATTGTATGATGGTTCCCTTCATTCTGTCACCATCACAGCTGTAATGCTTGCTTTCTGCATTAAAGGCCTGCATGCACATTTTTCCCATGGTTCTGTGAGTAATTTATTGGTCCAGAGAACCATGCTGAATTGCTGGAAATCAAATAATGGCCTCATTTGAGTCTGACTATTACAGGGAAATTTGTAATCAAAGTTCACCATGACATAAATGGATTTTATGGAACTTGAATTGTTAAAAATACTTGTATAGAAGTAAGATTGTGAAAGTTCAGCTGTTATGTGGAAATGATAAGTCAAAGCTTACCAAGTTCTTTATACTACTGTTGGTGCTCTTAAGTTTACAATGGTCTTCTAGCTTCAAGTTCAGTCTCGAGCAGATCATCTGTTCTACACTTTAAAGCGAGGTACATGTGTACAATTTTCATTAAGGTTAGTTGATCATGTAAAATTATCCAACCTTAGTCAATGACTGAGTTTGTTATCGATGATATATTTATTGATTTTAGATTGCTTGTAGCTTTGTCAAGGGATTTCAAAAGTTTAGATTTCTTGCGATTCATGAAACCCCCGATGCATGATTCTTCTAATACAGCCTTGTGATACATATATTGATTAATTTGTGTAATTCCTGATCTCGAACGGGTGCCTCTTAGTTTTCCAGTTCAGCATTTTTGGGACGGTCAAGCGGATCATCAAGGCGAGCTGCTGTTTCTAGCAGCAGAGACATCCTGGGCAGCGAGGCAGGTCAAACTCGCAGTCGTACTGCAGAGGCCAGTCCAGGGACATTCCGTAAGGTGTCAAGTGCCCAGCACAGCTCTCCAATTAGTTCTGCAGAGCACAAACATACTTCTGGACGGAATTCATTTACAATTAAGAACTATGAGACCACACTCAGAGGAATCGAGGCCTTTAATTTTGACAGCGAGGAAAGGGACCAATTATAGCCGCAACCTTGGCACGGTTTTTCCCTTGTGTCATGAATGGGGAGCTACTTCTGAGTCGCTACGATTTGAAGCTGCTGATATTGAAGTGCCCACAAAGATGAAAAATGATATTGGGTCGAATCATCCCAGTAGCTGTTTGTATATTAGCCTAGGATATATGCTATGCCTCCGCTCCCCTGCTATGTGATCGGTTGCCCTTGTTATCTCGTTGTAATTCTTGGTATTCATTGTGCCGATCAACATCACCTTTCAAGATTTACTGTGGACGCTTTGCCTTCTACACGTGTATTAACCATGAGCCAGTTGTTGACTGTCTTTATAATTACACTGTTCGGGCTTTTGATGTTTATTAGCTAAGGTGGGCGCTTGGTGTTGCAGACATGCATGCACACAAAGCACTTGGATCTTTCTTTGATATTAAATATTAGCCACTGATAAACCAGTCTTTCTTGGATCTTTCGTTCTTGAACCGAGGATGATCTATGAACTCTTCAAATATTATTATTCATTTTAAGATATGTGGGAACTAGTTGTTCATTGATGTATTGTTGTAATACTTGGGAGTACGTAGACACTGAACAATTTGCAAGTAATTAGGTGAGCTCGAGCAGAAAAATGGCACAGCATCGACTTCTCTAGCTTATGTCACACAAGTCGTAATAGATCGTATTATCATGTGGGCTCTTTCTCTACTTGAAGAGAACATTCGGAACACAAACTTTGATGATTGCACAAAAGTCACACTATATCAAGTACTTCCAATGCCATACCAAGAATTTACATCAAAAGACATTGCCCAAAATACCGCCAGGCAAATCAAGTGAACTTATCGAAACTAGGAAACTACATTAAGAGTAGTTGCAGCAGCTGCAGCAGGACTCTACTCACATTACACAACCCCAAATCGCAACAGGCTTGCTGGCTCTCACACATCAAGAAACTTCGGACTCGAACTTGTGTTAAAATTTTACAAATCTATGAAAGATTTATGAAGGATATAAAGAGATGAGAAGAGAAACTTAGTTCTCTTTGCAAATTAGCATCACAATAATTTTCGAATTAGACGATAATGCATATGCGAATGAGAGAAAGGCTTTCTAAATGACATCAACAACGATAATGCATATGCGTATGAGAGAAAGGCTTTCTAAATGATATCAACAAACATGTATCATAAATTTGATCGATCATAATTTGATTTCAGTTTTTGGCATTAAAATTTTTTACATAAAAATAGTAGAATCATGGTTTTTATGTTTACAATTAGTATTAGAGCCATATTTTTGTCAAAATAAGTGTTTTTGAAATGACTTAGAGAAAAATATTCACTATGTATGTATAGTTAAAAATCTATTATATGCTCAAGTCTATATCAGACCAAATATCAATTTTATACCTGAGAATAATACAAAAAAAAAAATCTAAAAGGATGAATGATTGTATGCTCACATGAAATTTATGAGAGAAAGGCTTTCTAAATGATATCAACAAACATGTATCATAAATTTGATCGATCATAATTTGATTTCAGTTTTTGGCATTAAAATTTTTTACATAAAAATAGTAGAATCATGGTTTTTATGTTTACAATTAGTATTAGAGCCATATTTTTGAAATCAAATACTTTAAATCATAAAAGTATTTTAGAACTATTTTGTATTTAGATTTATTATTAGCACTCTTCACTTATGGAAATGTATTATTTGATTTTAATTTACGATGCTTAAACAATCCGTATATGTTATCGATCTGCTTTTTTATCTAGTTTGTCCTATTATCTGCTTGCGACCAATGCGAGGTTCCTCATGTTTGAATGATGGACTACTATTGATAGCTGATTGTTGGTGATAGTATTATCGAGGGTGGTGACCTTTGGTGGTCGCCAGCCCAATCACAGGTAACGGCTGCATATACAATGAAAGTACTTTGGGGTGTCACAATGGGCTATGACCGCATGCATGACTATCGATGTGTAGCAGCCTTGTGATGATCGACCTGCCTTGGTCGCAAGCGGCTGTAGCAACATCGCTGCCTACGACGGTTATGAGAATGTCGCTGTGGCATTTGCTGGCTACGACTAGCGTCGATTGGATGTCGAAGGCTATGGTACCCAATGACGATGCAATGCAATAGTGGCTAGTGGGGGAAAACTCTATGGAGTGTGTTGTCATAGTTGACAGTGAGGACGACGACAGGAGGTCGAGTTGAATGCGATCAAGCTGCTAGTCGATGCACAACCGTGCATGGGCGCGATGGCCCAATACAACAACGGTGAGGTTGCTAGTCAACTGCTTGAGAACAGCCACACTATCATAGGCGGTAGAAGGCTGGTGCACCATCGGTAAGACCCACATGCATGAGTTCAACAAAACGTAATGGTAGCAGTTGATTAATCTATAATATGCAAATTTATTCCTAATATATTATATACAAATCGGTATTTTTATAGCTTTCGGTTTTAATAACGATATATTTGTATGCACCATAAATTTGATATATTATTATTTAATTTTAATTTTTAATATTATTTTTATGCTTGCAGACTGTTCTTCTTCATGCTTTTCTTTACTCCTACACATTGCATTTGACATTTTAGAAGAGGAAACTATAACATTTGTGCTAATTTGGGAAAACTAGAGTTACGGAGAATAGGAATCATAGTGAACATCGAGACGGCTGATTCCGAGTCGACGTCTTCGACTCTTCCGAGTTGAGAGTTGGATCGGGCACGTTGATTAGCTACCGTAGAGAGCTAAATGTGGCCTCTTCAAATCCTAAGAGTCATAGTGAGCATCGAGACGGCCGATTCCGAGTCGGTGTCTTCGACTCTCCTCCCGAGTTGAGAGTCTGATTGGGGACGCTGATTAGCCCTCCAACTCCGAATCAGTGTGGGAAAAGTATTGCGTCTTAACACCAAACCCCTCGCCTCCTCCATAAATAAACTTCGACGGGAGGCGTGACAGGTTTTATCTCCTCTTTCCTCAAGATTCTTTCCTTCTTCCTCTCTGTCTCACGCTAGTCTCGAGTTTGGATATCAGCGATGACGAGGTACACCGATGGCGAGGATTGGTACGACTGCACAGAGTTTGAGGGGATCCTCTTCACCGTGACTGCCGACGAGAAGGTGGCCATCGTGGACGTGCTCCCTGCTGCTGAGGTCGCTGCCAACGACAAGCCAGCGTTGCAGCATCCTACTGTTGTGGTGATCGTCATGGAGACAGAGACGTACTACGATGGGAGCTCCGGTTTATGGAAGCATTTCTTCGACGTGGAGTTGGATGATTCGACGTTGACGCTGAAAGTGTCCGTCTCCGGGAGGCACATCAAGGAAATCGTTCACTTCGGCTGAAGCTTTTCTTCCTTGATCGCTGATCGATCGATCGACTCCTGTGCATGCATCTGGCGACGCTCTTTGTTCCTTCTGCCACCGTTTTCTGTTTTCTTCTTCTTTACGATTCGTCAATCAC